>CM038216.1:64430044-64578253 GCA_021442155.1 Cymbidium sinense
ATATATAAAGTAAAACTAAACTAAAATAAAATTAATAAAAACCTAAAATGAAAAGATAAAATAAACCTAAAAATAAAAAACCTAAATATAATAATAATTAAACGTAAAATAAAAATAAAATAGACATAAAATAAAAGAAAATAAAAACTAAATAAAAACTTAAAACTAAAAAATAAATAAAACCTAAAAATAAATAGAAAATAAAACCTCAACAATAAACTTAAAAAAAACCTAAACCTAAAATAAACAAAATAAAATAGCTTTAAATCTAAACTAAAATAAACTAAACTATAGTAAACAAAACCTAAACCTAAACCTAAAATAAATTAAACCTAAACCCTAAACTAAATAAAATAAAATAAACTAAAATTAAACTTATACCTAAAGTAAATAAATAAAACCTAAAAATAAACCTAAAATAAAAACCTAAAACCTTAACCTAAAAAAATAAAATAAAAATTTGTACCTAAACTTAAAAATTAAAAATAAAACCTAAACATAAAATAAAAAATAAAAATAAATCTAAACTAAATAAGAATAAAAAATAAACTAAAATAAAAAACCTAAACTAAAATAAATAAACTAAACTAAATAAAAATAAAAAATAAACCTAAACAAAAATATAAAATAAAATAAACTAAAATAAATAAATAAAATCTAAATAAACCAAACCTACCAGCTTACTTAATTTTAAAAAACCCTAAACTAAAATAAAAAAGCTAAACTAAATAAAAATAAAAAATACTAAACCGTAAACCAGAAACCTTAAACCCTACACCCTAAACCCTAAAACTAACCCTAAACACTAAATCCTAAACCCTAAAACTATAAACCCTAAACCCTAAACCCTAAACCCCAAACCCTAAAACCTATAACCCTAAACCCTAAACCTTAAAACCTAAACTCTAAACCCTATACCCTATTCCTTAAACCATAAATCCAAAACCCTAAACCTTAAACCCTAAACCCAAAACCCTAAACCCTAAACCCCAAACCCTAAACCCTAAACACTAAAAAGCTAAAAACCTTAACCTAAACTAAATAAAACCTAAATGAAAATAAAATAAACAAAATAAAATAAAATAAAAACATAAACTAAAACCTAAACCTAACCTTAACCTTAAACCTAAACTAAAAAGAAAATAAAATAAAAAATAAAAATTAAACTAAAATAAAATAAATAAAAAGTTAAACTAAACTAAAAAAAATAAAAAACCTAAATAAAATAAAAATTAAATCTAAAAAAAATAAACCTAAAATAAAATAAAATAAAATGTAAATAAAATCCTACAGAAAAATAAACCTAAATAAAAAATAAAAAATGAAATAAATTAAAAATAAATAAACTAAATAAAATAAATAAACCTAAACTTACCAGTTTACTTAATTTAAAAAATAAAACCCTAATCCCCCTAAACCATAAAACTAACCTCAAACCCTAAACCCTAAACCTTAAACCCTAAACCCTAAAACCTTAAACCCTAAACCCTAAGCCTAAGCCCTAAAACCTAAACCCTAAACCTAAACTAAACCTAAAACCTAAAATTAAAAATAACAAATAATAAATTAAACTAACTTAACCTAATTTAACTCCAAATTTAAACTAAACCCTAACCTAAACTTAAACTAAACTAAACCTCCCTAACTAAATTTAAACTTTAATCAAATTTAACCTAAATAACTAAACTAAAATGACTTTAAACCTTAAACTAACCTAATTAAACTTAACCTAAATTAACTTAAACTTAAACTTAAATTCTAAACTATAAACTCGAATCCTAATAAAGTTTAAACTTAAACTTAATGCTAAGTTTTAAACCTAAACTAAACTATAATCTAAACTCCTAAATTTAAACTCTAATTCTAAACTAAACCTAAACTAAGAAACCTTAAACTAAGAACTTAAACTCTAAACTCCTAAACTCCTAAAAAAATTAAACCCTAAACCTTAAACCTAAACCTTAAACTATAAACTATAAATCAGAACCTAAACAAACTTAAATAACTAATAAACCTAACCTTAACCCCCTAAACTTAAACATAACTCTAACTACACACCTTATACAATAAACCCTAACACTAAGCCTAAACACTAAACCATAAACCTTAACTTTAACCTAATAACCTGTTAACTCTAATCCTTTATACCTAAACTAAAAACCTAAATATAACCCAATACTAAATTCTAATCTAAACCTAAACTCTAAACCTAAACTTACTCACCTAACTTAAACTCTCTATATAACTATAACTAAACCTATAAACTAAATCTAATACAATCTTAACTCCAATAAATTAAACCTTATCCAACTATAACCCTAATCTTAATTTTAAACCTAGTAATAATTATAACTTAATTAACCTAATAACTTAAACTCACTAACTATTTCCCTAATCAAACTCTAAATCTTTAAACTTTAAACTATAACTTTAAATCCCTAACTTAATCTAAATCCTAACCCTAACCCTAAATCTAACCCTAACTCTAATTAAAATCAATACTTAATTTAAATTTAATAAGAATCTGAATCCCTGTCTCTTATCTTGACCTAAAAATCCACCTTTAAATCCTTAAATCTTTAAAATTAATCTAATTTTAACTCCCTAAACCAATCTAAACTTAATCCTTAATCTTTAATCCAATCTTAATAACTTTAATAACCTTAATCTTTACTTTAATTGACCTTTAAATCTCAACTTTAAACCTTAAACTAACTTAACCTTAATTTTAATAAACTTAAACTTTAAACCTAAATCTTTAATCTAATTTAACCTTAAATCCTAAATCCTAAATCTAAACTATAAACTAAACTTTAGTAAATCCAACCCTTAATTTAACTTTAATCTAATAAACCTAAATCCCTTAATTTTATCTCAACTAAATTTTATCTAAATTAACTATATACTTAATTTAAACTAACTTAACTCCTAACTCTAATAAAATCCACCTAAACCTAAACTAAATCAACTTAAATCTTAAACTCCACCTAACTTAATCCAATAAAATATTTAAACAATCTAACTTTAACTTTAACTATAAATTATATTCTAATTTGGCCCTTTAACTTAAATCTAGAATTCTTATCTTAAACTCCTTAATTAATTATAACTTTAAATTATAATCTTTAACCTTAAACTTGACTATAACCTTAACTCTTTCTATCTATAACTTAACTTACTAATCTTTCTTTAAATTAATTTACTTAACCTTTAATCCTAATCTTTAATTAAATTTAATCCTAAACTAAATCTAACTTAATCTCTAACTAAACTAAACCTTTAACCTTAAATGTAACTAACTTAAATATTTTAAATTTACTAAATCTTTAATCCACCTTTAACCTTTACTAATTCTCTCCTAGTGAATAACTGACTTAACCTAAATTTAATTTTAATCCAAAAACTAATCACCCTAACTAATCTTATAACTCTAATCCAGAATTTAATCTAATATAAGCCTAACTCAAAGCTAAATCCTAACCTAAACTTAACCCTAACTTTAACCCCTAATCTTAACTAACTTTAACCTAATCAGAACCCTTAATCCTAACCCTAACCCAAACCCAAACTCAAACCCTAACCTTAACCCTAACCTTATCCTTTTCCTAGATATTTTTTTAGTACTTTTATTATTCTCATACCTAAGAAAGATAATCCATACCGTTGGAGTGATTTTAGACCTATTAGTCTTTGCACCTTCTTCATTAAGTCGAAGTTCCAAAATTTCTTACCAAGACTAGTCTTTACTTAAATTATCTCTCAACCAAACTAATTTTGTTAGAGGTAGATACATATCAGACAAACTTTTACTTGCCTAAGAATTAATTCTGATTATGATGCTAAGACTAGATGTGGTAACATTCTTTTCAAATTAGATATTACCAAAGCCTTTGATAACATCTCTTGGGATTTCTAATAAATTTATTTTTCTTATTAAAAATTGTATTAATAATGCCTGGTTATTAATTTTGCTTAATGAGGAAGCCTTAGGTTTCTTTATTTCTTCCCATGGCTTATGTCAAAGGGATCCTTTATCCCTTATTTTATTTTTTATTGATGTTGAGTACTTATGTAGGAGCATCAATGATTTATTCTTAAATAATCCTAGTATGCACTATAAAACTGTTGATGGTCTTCCTACTTTCCATTTTTGTTTTGTAGATGATTTCATTACTTTTTGCAAAGCTTCTATTCATCACATCAAGCATCTCAAGACTTTTTTTAACTAAATTTGGTAGAGAAAGTGGTATTTCTATCAATGATAACAAAAGCTATTTTACCACTTCCTCTAGTATCTCCAATAATAAAATCAATCAAATCGCATATCTCTATTTTTAAAATTCAACACTTACCTCTTAAGTACTTTGGTGGTCGCTTTTAAAGGCCGAAATGTTCCCATCTCATTGATGAGCTAATTCAAAAAAAATTAAAATTTCTATTTGGGAATTCCATTTACTTTTCTTTGGTGGTAGGCTCACTATTCTTAAAAGCACTCTCAACTCAATGCCTCTTTATCTGATTCAAACTATTATCCCCACTAATACTGCACTTATCAGAATTGATCATTTGCTTAACAAATTTTTTTGGGGCTCCAATATATCTACCAAAAGAATGCATTAGGAATCTTAGCATGAATGTTGTGGTCCTGTAGGAGAAGGTGCTCTTGGTTACAAGCTTATTCATGAAGCTATCACTTCCTTCTCTCATAATCTCTCATGAAATATTAGAAAGAATGATTGCCTTTGAGCTAATTTTATAATGGAAACATATTGACAAGGTAAACAACTCCTTAACTGTGTGTATAAATTTGGTGACTCTGCAATTTGGAAAAGGCTTTGCTCCATTAAAGGGTTAATCATTAATATCTTGGGGTATTTAATGGGTTCTTCCTTCTTTGGCAAGACTATTGGATTGGCAATGGCTCTATTGACACTCTTTTATCTACCCACTCTACTACTATCAAAACTAATTCCTTTTGGCTTAATAATAATTGGAATCAAAGCAAACTTGAGAATTATATCCCTATTTCTATTTTTGACAACATTAAAATATCCCCATTTCTTATAACAAACTGATCAAATCCTTTTAAGCTTTCTTATAAAGTGACTTTGTACTTAAAGAGGTTTGGAATTTTATTAGAGATAAACAAAACCCCTAATGTTTTTATTAAAATTTTGAATAATCATTTCCCATTTCCTATTTAGTTTTAGCTTGGAGGATTTTAAATAACTTTATTCCTATGGACTTTTTGCTCCGGAGTATAGGGTTTTACTTACCTTCAAAGTTCTATTATTGCTTTTATATTGAAAATGTAAATCATGTTTTTTCAATTATGTTATTGCTTCTAAATTAAAATTTTGGTATGATGACTTATTTAATACCAACTATTTTAGGGTTCTATTTCTTTATATCAACTTCTTGAAGTTTGTTTCAAAACTATAGTGAAAGATCAAAGTTTAAATTGCTATTACCCATATCCGGTTCCGGATGGATAAAAATGATGGTAAATATCATGGTATTCCTATGAACCATAAAAGGATCCCTAGAACTAAAGAAAAAATTTATGCTCTTTTCAATGACAATCTTATTAGTAATATTTATTTTAAAGGTTACAAATTGTGGCTAAAAAATTAGATATCATTCTGCCTAAGCTTGACTCTTATAAAAGTGCTAGGATTATCCATTAGATCAAACCTAAAGACAATTTGATTAATGTGAATACTGATAGTTCTATTGCTTCCATTAAATATGGCTTTGGTGGTATTCTTAGGGATTCTAAAGGTACTATCATTTGTGCTTTTGCCTATCCTCTCAAAGTCTATTCTATTATATTTGGTGAGCTTATGGTTGTTAATAAAGCTATTGAAAATTGTTTGAAAAAGGTTTCCTCAACATCTGATTGAAGTTGATGCTCTATTGCTTGGTATGCTTAATTCCAATAGAAATTGGAATGCTAAATTATTTTATCTTCTTAATCATTCTAAAACTCTTTTTTCTCAAATTTGGTTTAAAATTTCCCACATCTTTGTGAAGGTAATGCTTACATTTGGCTAACTTTGGTGCCAACTTAACTAAGTTCCCTTTATTTGACAGCTAAACTTTGCCTAAACTATTAAGAGGTTTGGTTATCAACTTATTTTCTCTCTTTAGCAAAAGTTGGGTTATGTGTTTGATCTCTTACTTTTGGATTGGCCCAATTTTTGCTACCAAGTGGTTATTGTATGTGTAGCCTAGGTTGTTTTGGCTTTTTCAAGTTGGTGGCTTTTGTCTATCTGGCTGGGTGTTTACCACAATTTTTCCTTGGCTATTTTTTATATCCTCCTTGTGTTTATATTATGTAGGTTTTACTTTCTAGTATGGTTTTGCCATTTTCTAGGCTATTATGGTGGTTGATAATGGCTTTGTTGGTTGGGTTTTAGTTGGCAGTAGTTGGATATTTTGGCTTTTTTTCATTTTATGTTGATGATTGATCTAGATATTTGTTGGTGGTTTATCTTTGCTTTGACTTTTGGCACGGTGGAGGTTCTTGGTTGGCTGTTATTTTCTTAGTTTTCTTGACTGGGATTTGGTGGTCATTCTTGGTGATTTTATTTTATTTCTTTTGGTTATGGTTTTAACCTCCTCTTGTATTGGCCATCATCTTTTGCTTTTGTGTTTGGGTGTTGTCTTGATGGCTGGTTAAATGCAATTTAATGGTTGTTGGTTGGCTAGTGCTAGTGGCTGGTTGGATGCTTTTATTGTTGATATTTTGTTGGTTGGCTTGTAGTCGTCTTACTAGATTTGTACCTTTTATCTTTGGCAATATTCTACTTACGGATCGATTTTCTTTTACCTTGGTTGGGTTTGGTGGCTACCGCTTCATTCCCTATTTTGGGTGATTTTGGATTGATGAGCTGTTGGACTTTATCACTTGCATTTTCTATTATGGTTATTATCTAGGATATGTATGTTGGTATTTGGTGTATTTTGGTAATTTTCCTCTCCTTTGGTGACTATTTTGGGAACTTGGTGTTCTTTCTGATCGTATTTTTGGTTTCCTCCTATTTTATTTTTCTCTCATGGCTACCCCCTTTTCTATTTGAGTGGCCTTGTTGTCCACCTCTGCTTAGGCTTGGCATTTTTATTGGCTCTTTCTTCTGTTGTTGGTGGAAGATATGAGCACTTGTGTTTTCCTTTTTTGCTCATGTTTCTCTCTAGTTTGTCGTACCCCATTATGATGCTTTCCTTTGATTTTTTATTCCTTTTGGTGGTTGCTTTTGGTGGTGCCTATGGTATCTTATCCCTAATGGTTGGTTGATTATCCCTTTTTATTAGTTTGGTTGTTCTAGTGGCTTAGTGGTTGGCTATTATGTTTGCTATTTGAGGATTTTAGCCTTTGGATGATGGACTTGGATGACTACGAGGTATGCTAACTTTGATGGCCTTGATGTTTCCCACTCTTTCTTTTAGCTTGCTATATGTAATTGTAACCCTTCTCCTAAAGTTTGGCTGCTTACATATAGTGTTGCTCCTTGAGATGATTATAACGGAGCATGAGCCTTTATTTACTTTACTTCTTCTATTTGCTCTTACTTTTTATGTTATCTTAATTGTACTCATCCTTTCAAAAGAATGTTGCAGATTTTTTTATTAGGTAGGGAGAGTCTTGCAAGTGGATCTTGTCGGTATAAGAAGGACCAAATGAAGTTTACTACTCACATGGATTTTGATGTTTTTCTTTTGGTTTTTCCTTTCTCCTTCATTAATTGTTTATGGTTTATCTCTTTAAGATTTATTATAGCTCTTGAGCATTAGCTTAGAGATTTACCCCCTCTAAGGACATTGTACTTCTTCTATATGGCAATAAAAATTTTCCTAATTTCCCTAAAAAACCCCAAAACTAACCCTAAAACATAAACCCTAAAAAGCTAAAAACCAAAATCTAAACTAAATAAAACCTAAAAATAAAATAAATAAAAATACCTATATCAAAATAAAATAAAAAAATAAAATAAAATAAAAACATAAACTAAATCCTAAACCAAATCCTAAACCTGAAAAGAAACTAAAATAAAAAAAATAAAAATTAAGCTAAAATAAAATAAATAAAAACCTAAACTAAAGAAAAAAATAAAAAACCTAAATAAAATAAAAACTCAACATAAAAAAAATAGTACTATAATAAATAAAATAAAAAGTAAATAAAAACATAAATAAAAATAAAAATAAAAATAAATCTAAATAAAAATTAAAAAGAAAATAAACTAAAATAAATAAAAAATAAACTAAATCAACCTAAACGTGCTAGTTTACTTAATTTAAAAAGAAAATTAAAAAATTAAAAAATAATTAAAAAAATAAAAAAACCCCTTACCCTAAACTCTAAACCCTAAACCCTAAACCCTAAACCCTAAACCCTAAATATTAAACCCTAAACCCTAAACCTTAAATTCTAAAAAATCTAAAAACATAAACCTACATTAAATAAAACCTAAAAATAAAATAAATAAATAAAAACTAAACCTAAATATAATGATAAATAAAATAAAATAACCTAAACCTAAAACTAAAATAAAAAAAATACTAGAATAAAATAAATAAAATATAAAATAAATTAAAAAATAAGATAAACTTAAGGAAAACAAATCTAAATAAAATAAATATTAAACTTAAAATAAAATAAATAAAATTAACCTACTATAAAATAAAATAAAAGTAAATAAAAACCTAAACCTTAAAAAAAAACCTAAAATAAATAAAGAATAAAACCAAAACCCTAAACTAAAAAAAAAACCTAAACCAAAAATAAAAATAAAATAACTTAAACCTAATTAAAATAAACAAAACTACAAAACTAAAAAGAAAAAAACCTAAATAATAAACTAAAATAAACTAAGAATAAATAAAATAAAATAAACTAAAATAAAACCTAAGCTAAACTAAAAAATAAAACCTAAAATAAATAAAATAAAACCAAAAACTAAACCAAAAATAAAATAAAAATAAAACCTAAACTTAAAAATAAGAAATTTAAACTAAACTAAAATGAAATAAAAATAAAACTCAACTTAAAAAAACTAAACCTAAACCTAAACCTATTATAATTAAAAAAAATAAAAAACCTCAACTAAAATAAATAAATCGAAAATAAAAAAACTAACCTAAAAAATAAAAATAAACCTAAATAAAAATAAAAAATAAAGTAAACTAAAATAAATAAAGAATAAGCTAAATATAATAAATAAACCTACCAGTTTACTTAATTTTAAAGAAAAGCTTAAACCTTAAATCCTAAATCCTAAACCCTAAACCCTAAACCCTAAACCCTAACCATTAACCCTAAACCTTAAATCCTAAAATCCTAAACCCTAAACTCTAAACTAACCTTAAACCTTAAAAACCCTAAACCCTAAACCAAAATATCATCATAAAAAAACTAAACCTAAACCCTAAAAAGACTAAACTAAACCTCTAACTAAACTATCAACCCTTGTAGACCCAATAACCTTAAATCTTAAACCTAAATAAAATCCCTAAACCCTAAACTAAATCTCTAAACCAAACTAAACCCTAAACCTAAAAATCATAAACCCTAAACCTTAAACCTTAAACCCTAAACCCTAAACCCTAAAAATCTAAAACCCTAAACCTAAACTAAATAAAACCAAAAAATAAAATAAATAAAAAAATTGTATCCTAAATAAAATAAATAATAAAAGAAAAGATAAGCCTAAACTTAAACCTAAATCTAAACCTAAACCTAAAAATAAAATAAAATAGAAAACAAAAATATACTAAAATCAAATAAATAAAAACCTAAACTAAACTAAAAAATAAAATAGACCTAAGAATAAAAAATGTAAAAAAAATAAAAACAAAACATCAAATAAAAATAAAAAAAACCTAAAGTAAAATAATATAAAAGCTAAATAAAAACCTAAAGCCAAAAAATGAACGTATAAATATATAAAAAATACGACCTAAACCCTAAAACAAAAAAAACCTAAACCTAAAATAAAAAAATAATAAACCTAAAATAATAAAATAAAACACTAAAATAAATAAAACTTAAACCTCAACTTAAAATAAACTAAACCTAAACCTAAACCTAAACTAAATAAAATAAATTAAATAAAAATAAACCTAAACCTAAACTTAAAATAAACCTAAAATAAACCTAAAATAAAACATAAAACCTAAACTTAAAAAAATAAAATAAAATCTAAATCTAATCCTAAAATAAAAATAAAACCTAAACCTAAAATGAAATAAAAATAAAACTCAACTAAAAAACCTAAACCAAAAGCTAAACCAAAAAAATAAACTAATAAAAAAAGTAAACTAAAATAAAAAACCTAAAATAAATAAACTTAAAAAATTAAAAATAAAAATAAACCTAAATAAAATTAAAAAATAAAGTAAACTAAATATACATAATTAGCTAAACCTATCAGTTTACTGATTTTTTTTATAAAAACCTTAAACCCTAAACCCTAAACCGTAAATCTTAAATCCTAAACCTATAACTCTAAACCCAAAACCTTAAACCCTACACCCTAAAAAACCCTAAACCTTAAACCCTAGTCCTAAACCCTAAACCCTAAAAGCATAAACCCTAAAACCCTAAACCTTCCTAAACCCTACACCCTAAACTGTAAACCGCAAACCCTAAACCTAAACTTAAAGTAACTAAATATATTAATAAATAAACCTAAACCCTATAACTTAATAAACCTAAACCTAAACCTAAACCCTAAGAATGATCAGAACCTTTATGATAGGAACATCAGTCAATGCTATCACATCTGATGGATGCGAAGGCAAAACATTTTGCAATAATGGTGGGGGATCTAGAGGTGCTGGTGGATATTGAGGTGGTGGTCACAATAGTCGTGGTTATAAAGGCGGGAGGAGCAGTGGTTGGGGATCTGGTGGTGCTGGTCGATATGAATTCTCATTTTGATCTATGTCATCACTTGTGTCTCAGAAAACTTGGTGTCTTACTTGGTTGATGAAATCAAAAAGAAGAAATGTTGAATCTTAATTTTTTCTCAATTAAAAAAAAATCAAAAACCCTAAACCCTAAACTAAAACTTGAACCCCAAAACTTAAACCTTAAACCCAACTAAGCCCAAAAAACAAAACCCAAACACTAAACCCTAAAACCTAAAACCCTAAACCCTAAACCTTCAACCCTAAACCCTAAACCCTAAACCTTAAACCATAAACCCTAAACCCTAAATCCTAAACCCTAAACCCTAAACCTTAAATGCTAAACCCGAACCCCAAACCCTAAACCCTTAACCTTAAACCTTAAACTAACCCTAAACCCTAAACCTTAAACTAACCTTAAACCCTAAACAAACCCTAAACCCTAAACTTTGAACGCAAAAAAGCTAAAACCTAATCCTAAACTAAATAAAACCTAAAAAATATAATTAAAAAAACCTAAACCAAAAATAAAATAATAAAACAAAATAAAATAAAAACATAAACTAAGACCTAACCATTAATAAATAATAAATAAAAAAGAAAAACTAAATTAAAAGAAAATAAATAAAAATCTAAATTAAACTAAAAAATAAAAAACCTAAATAAAATAAAAACTAAACTTAAAAAAATCAAATTAAAATTAAATAAAAACCTAAACCTAAAAACTAAACCAAAAAATAAATAAAAAATAAAATCAAAACCCTAAACTAAAAAAGAACTTAAACATAAAATAAAAATAAAATAAACCTAAACCTAAACTATAATAAACTTATCTAAAATAAATTAAACCTAAACCTAAAGCTAAAATAAACTAAACCTAAACCTAATCCTATTCAAAATAAAATAAAATAAACTAAAAATAAACCTAAACCTAAACTAAAAAATAAAACCTAAAAATAAAACAAAAATTAAAACCTAAAATTTAAAATGAAAAAAATAAAATAAAAACCTAATCTAAACCTTAATCTAAAAACAAAAAATAAAAAATAAACTTAAAAATTAATATAAAGATAAAACTACACTAAAAAATAAATATTAACCTTAACCTAAACCTAAAAAATAAACTAACAAAAAAAACCTAATCAAAAATAAATAAACTAAACTAAAAAAAAATAAACATAAAAAAAAGAAAAAATAAAATTAACATAAATAAATAAAAAAACTAAATAAACCTAAACCTACCAATTTACTTTATTAAAAAAATTTAAAAACTAAAAAAATAAAAAAAATAAAAAACCATAACCCTAGTCCCTAAACCCTAAAACTAATCCCAAACCCTAAACCCTAAATCTTGAACCTACAACCCTAAACCCTAAACCTTAAAACTCAAATCCTAAACCCTAAACAATAAACCCTAAACCCTAAACCCTAAACCTTAAAACCTACAAAAAACCTAAACCTAAACTAAATAAACCTAAAAAAATGTATAAAAAAACATAAACCTAAATTAAATTAAAAAATAAAATAAAATAAAAACCTAAACTAAAAGCTTGACCTAAACCTAAACCTCAACCTAAAAATAAAATAAAATAAAAATAAAAATAAATTAAAATAAAATATATAAACACCTAAACTAAACTAAAAAAAGTAAACATAAAAAAATCTAAATAAAATAAAAACGAAATGAAAAATAAAATAATATAAACCTAAAATAAAATAAAATAAACTAAGTAAAAACCTAAACCAAAAATAAATAAAATCAATAAAATTAAAACCTAAACCCTAAACAAGAAAACCCAAATAAAAAAAATTAGATAAACCTATACATGGACTAAAATAAACTAAACTAAAATAAATAAACTTAAACCTAAACTTAAAATATACTAAACCTAAATAAACTAAAAAAATAAAATAAAATAAAATAAGCCTAAACCTAAACAAAAATATAAATCTAAAATAAACTTAAAATATATAACCTAAAACCTAAACCTAAAAATAAAATAAAAACCTAAACCAAACCTAAAAATAAAAATAAAACCTAAACCTGAAAATAAATAAAATAAAACTAAACTAAAAATAAATATAAACCTAAACCTAAAGAAAATTAAACTAAATAAACTTAAATAAAAAAATAAATTCAAATAAATAAATATTAAACTAAAAATACTAAATAAACCTAAACCTAAAAGTTTGCTTAATTTTTAAAAAAACACCTAAACATTAAACCCTAAACCCTAAGCCCTAAATCTTAAACCGTAAACCCTAAACACTAAAACCTAAAACTAACCCTAAACCCTAAACGAACAACCCTAAACCTTAAATAAAAACATAAAAAATAAATAAAAAATCCCCAACCCTAAACCATAATTCCTAAAACTAACACTAAACCCTAAAATTTAAACCCTAAACTAGAAATCCTAATCCTTAAACCCAAAACAATAAACCCTACACCCTAAACCCTAAAACCTACAACCCTAAACCTTAAACCCTTAACCCCAAACCCTAAGCCCTTCACCTTAAACCATAAAAACCTAAAAATGTAAACTTAAACTATATAAAACCTAAAAATAAAACAAATAAAAAAAAATCTAAACCTAAATAAGATAAACAAAATAAAACAAAATAAAGGCCTAAACTAAAACCTAAACCTAAACCTAAACCTAAACATAAAAATAAAAAATAAAAACTAAACTAAAATAAAATTAATAAAAACCTAAACTAAATGTAAATATAAAATAAGCCTAAAAATAAAAAATCTAAATAAAATAAAATCCAAATGTAAAATAAAAAATATAAAATAAAAACTAAATAAAAACCTAAACCTAAAAAAATAAACCAAAAATAAAACATAAAAATAAATAAAAAAATAAAACCTAAACCTAAAACTAAATAAGACTAAACCTAAAATAAACAAAATAAAATAAACCAAAACCTAAACTTAAATAAATAAAACCTAAACCTAAACTTAAAAGAAACTAATCCTAAACATTAAACTAAATAAAATAAAATACAATAAAAATAAACTTATACCTAAACTAAAAAAGAAAACCTAAAAATAAAACTAAAATAGAAACTTAAAACCCAATCCTAAAAAAAGAACATAAAAACCTAAACCTGAAAAAGAAAAATGAAACCTAAACCTTAAAAAATATAATAAAAATAAAATTAAACTAAAAAATAAAGATAATCCAATACCTAAACCTAAAAAATAAATTAAAATAAAAAACCTAAGCTAAAATACAGAAACCTAAGATAAATAAACTAAATTAAATAAAAATAAAACATAAACCTAAATAAAAAAATCAAATAAACTAAATAAATAAATATAAATTAAATAAATCTAAACCTACCAGCTTAATTTAGAAAAAAAGTAAAAAAAAAGTATAAAAAAAACCTAACCCTAAACCCTAAAACTAACCTAAACCCTAAACCTACAATCCTAAACCCTACACCATAAAAAACATTAAACCCTAAACGGTAAACCCTAAACCTAAACCATAAAAGCATAAACCCTAAAACCCTAAACCCTAAAACCCTAAACCCTAAAACCTAAACCCTAACCCTATACCCTAAACCCCCAAACCCCAAACCTACTAAACCTAAATTAGCTAAATAAAGTAAATAATAAACCTAAATCATAAAACCTAATAAACTAAACCTAAACCCTAATAATGGGCAACCTTGGTAGGAACGTCACCATTAACAGCTTAGTTTAGATCTTAGAGAGGCAAGGTAGTGGCAATTATTGTAGTGGTGGTGAGGGATCTAGAGGTGCTTGGTATGGAGGTGATGGTCATAGCAATTGGGGTAATAGAGGCGGATGAGTGATAGGTTACAACCATGGTGGTGGTGGAGGGAGAGATCAAGGATATGATGGTGGATCTACTGAGGCCAAGGTGGTTCATGGGAATTAAAAGAATTATCGATCTGCGCTTATGGAACTATGTCTTTATAATAAAGATGGTTCTAGTTATCTAGGGTTTTGATTTACTTTGCATTCATTCTTGATCTATGTCATCGCTTGTGTCTTAAAAAATTAGTGTGTTACTTAGTTGATGAAATCAAAAAGATGAAATGTTGAATCTGAATTTATTCTCAGTTAAAAAAAAACCAGAAAACCTAAACCCTAAACTTAAACCTAAACCCTAAACCTAAAACCTTATCTACCTAAAAAAATTAAACCCTAAACCTACCCCTAAACAAACCCTAAACCCACAAACCCAACCAAAATCCCACAAATCCCAAACCCTACTAAACCTAATCCCTAAATCATAAACCCTAAACCCAAACTATAACCTCATACCACAAATAAGGATAAACCCAAATCATAAACCATAAACCCAAAGTAAACTAAATAAACTTAAACCTACTAGTTTACTTAATTTAAAAAAACTTAAACTATAAATCCAAAACCCTAAACCCTAAACTTGAAAACTAACCATAAACCTAAACCTAAACCTACAACCCTAAACCCTAAAAAACCCTAAATCCTAAACATAATCTCTAAACCCTAAACCCTAAACCATCAACCCTAAACCCTAAACCCTAGAAACCCTAAACTCCAAACCCAAACCCTAAACCATAAACCCCAAATCCTAAAATAAACCTAAAGTAACTAAATAAATTAAAAAAAATAAACCTAAAAAAAACTAATAAACTTAAGTAGACCTAAATTACTAGTAAGCGTGAGTCATCAGATCGCATTGACTACATCCCTACCCTTTGTACACACCACCAAAGCTATTTAAAATGAATCAAAATTCTTTAAAGATGTTATGTTTTAATTTTAGTTTGATTTGATTTAAGAAATGTGAAAGAGGTTCGCTAATCCTAACCCAATTCCCCATGTCTGAATTAGTAGGTTTAATGAAGAATATTTAGGTTGATTTTTTGTTTTGATTTGGTGAAGGTATGGATTAAGTGAGTTAATTATCGCTTACCTATATCACCTTAAGTTAACTAGCTAGTTAATAATAAGCCAATATGATATGCAACCACATGAAAAGTAAAATTATGATGCTCCTAGAAAATGAAAGGGTCACGAGATTGGCTTATGATTAATAGTTAATTAAACTTAAGGGGTCTCACTTAATTACTATGGTATTTTATTTTATTTCTCAAACTCTTTGGAATGAATTTGAAAAATAAAAAAATCTGGTATATGTTGGGACACCACATAGATCATGGATGTTCTCATTAGGGTGATTGGGTACAACATTAAGGAATATGTATCTTAAGACAGTCACCATCTTACAATAAATCAAACTTGACCTAGGGTGACTATTAAGTGAATGTCATTGGTACTTATGTCAACTAAAAGTAGTGAGGATTAATTTTATCTTAATTTTTATGTTATTTGATATGGTTTATTTCGTTTAGTTTGATTTTGAATTGAGGACATATCCGGGTAGGTAAGCTCAACCAACTTTAATTGATTTAATTTATGGACCATGTATGAATGCGATGGACCCAGAATGGGCCATATCAAACTTGTCCTATCTCAAATTTACAAATTCAAAAGGATAGTCTACTAGCCATGGGGTAGAGCTAGTCAACCTAAGGGGTTGCCTTTCGGTCATATATCTATGAAAAGGCATAGACTTACATCTTCTAAAGTAGGGAACAACGGGATGACCTAGTAGCACATCAAATCAAACTAGATGTTGGGGCTATTGAGTGAATGACACTAGGGACATATATCAACTAAAGAGTAGTCTGACGTATTCTACAGGGAATCATTATTGACGCTACCCTAAAGATAGGATACTTGCTTGGGAAAAGGTACCTCTAAGGTTGTCCTCCAAATCAGCAAGAGAATATTTTTTTATTTATATGTTTGCATGGACCCTATTGGTGTGCGAGGGACCCCACTGAGAAGGGGCTATGTCGGCCTTCCTTGAAACTATCTCGAATATACCAAGAGAGAATATATACATCCATAGATAGATTCTCCAACCACAGATTCTTAGAAGGAACTATCAATGATAGTAACGGTAGTCTAAATGGGGTTGCAAGGATGTGATTCAAATATGCTGAGGTGCTACCCAAATATTATCGAGGAAAAAATAGGTGTATATGGCCATCTTAGAAAGCATAGAGACTTACATCTCATGAGTGGTGTATCCTAAAGCAAAAACCTAAGTGGTGTATCATCGTGACATAGTGAGAACCAACCAACCTAAGGTGCATGATCTGTAATGATCAATCAGAAAGAAAGCATGTAGGCTTACATATTTCCAAGATGAGATCATCATGATAATTACATCGTCGATGGGACATATGCTATCGACTAGAAGCGACTACTAAGCGGGGACCCGAGGAAGGGTGGACTAGACTTGTAGTTTAGGAGGGGATCTACTAGGTGATTTATCCTAAACCTCAAATATACTCGACCCCATTAGTGTACGAAGGCTAATCCAAGAAGAAAGCATACCAGACTCACATCCTCATAAATGAATTAAATATGAGGTAGCTTATCGACCAAGCAGTAAGGCCTACCAAACTAACAATGTGCTTGTTAGTGTGTAGTGGCCAAGTAAGGAAGAAAAGCATAGTAGACTGACATCCTCCAAAGTAAGAAGACCATTAGGGTGACACACTAGTAAATTAGCATGTCGACCTAGAGCATGAGTGGATGCCATTGGGCATTATCTCAACTTCAGTAGCCAAGATAAAAGATATGTGTTTATTTTATATGTTTTTTGTATTTTATGTTTATGTTGTGTTGATGAAGGATAGGACAATGCTTAGGTTCCTTACACCTACCCTAAACACATCATGGTAGATTCGCAAATAAGAATACTTTCAACATGGGAAAGATTGAATTCAAAATGGAATTTTCTTGATGTTAATTATTTTCAAACATGAATTATAATATTTGTTTAAGTAGAGCCCATTGATTAGAAGCATTGGGCACTCTCCCTTATGATTAATAAGCGATATGATCCTCTTTGGTAGGCCTTCTCTATGGAAAAAGTGCCTTCCAAGTGGGTTCAAAGTTGCCTCCCATCTTGTGATGGGCAACAATCGATCTTGTAGAACTAAAATAAGCTCTCTACTTGAAAGGCTAGGATGGACTAACTTATTGTGATCTTGAATAATTTTAGCTTTGTACAACTTGAGGTTTTGGCATGCCCAAGGCATCTCTCCTTCAAACCTCTCTTCTAACTTGGCGTTCTACTTTGTTGATCTTGCTACTTACTATCCTCGTGATGGGAGTTGACTTCTAATGGTACAATGGCTTTGGACCCATACTAAGGAGAAAGGTAGACTAAATTGAGTTCTATATGGTGCGGTAGGCCCCAAGGCTTCAACTAATTACTCATGCCACTTGTCACTTGTTGTTGTCAGTGTCTCTTCTTATTTAAAGAGAGCTTTGTTGAAGGCTTAAGACATTTTCTTCGGTAGTTGATGGTAGAATATCTCCAATCTATGTTATCTCAGGCAAAGTTGTTGATCTTGCTCTTGAATGTAGTACCATTATCAAATATAATTCATCAAGGCACTCTGAACCTATATACGATATGGTTCCTAAAAACTAGAGCACACATCTGTGACCTCTAAGAAGAATCACTTTATATTTGGAAAAGTAGTGATGGTCGGAGAAGGAGGATCAATCAAACCCACTATGTCGGTACCCCAACACTCGAATAGCCATGAGGCCAATGTAGGATGTAGAATGTTGGGTGGTTGGTGTAGGACCACACCTTATATTTGACACTGGTGGCATTTTCTAGCCATATCCATGCAATCTTTGATCATTGATGGCGAGTAGTATCCTAGTATCTTGATCTTGGCTTTCATCTTCGGATCAGATTAGTTGGCTCCACCTAATCATGAGTGTACTTGGATCATGATCTTACAGGCTCGTGCTTGTCTGAACAATGTAACCACATATGATCGAAAGACTACCGATACAAGACACCATCCATAAGAGCATTGGAAAGATGAGCTTGGGACTTCTCTTGAGGTAGTTTGCCTTTATTTAAGTAATCCATGAATGGTTTCCTCTAGTATAACTCCTAGTTCTTCTTGGCAATGAAAACCTCCCCTTTAAGAGTGTACTTTTTGATGAGTTCAAAATCAATAAGGGATAAGACTTGTCTATTTTGGACCTTTATTGATACAGACTCATCCTCCGGACATGCCAACTCCTTGACAAGCTTGGCTAAAGAATACACTATGACGTTCTCTCCTTGAGGAATCTTATAAATGGTAACCTCTGAGATTTGGGCCAACAACTCCATGGTGTACTTATGGTAGTGATGGAGCTTAGGCTTTATAACCTTATAGGACCCTGATTTGGTTGATAATTAGCGAGAATCCCAAAGATGTTGATGTTTTGGATTCTTAGAGTAACCTAACTCTGTCGAGCCTCATATTTGGCTTCATTGTTGGTATAAGAATTGGACATATGATATGAGAATCTCATCACATCATAGTCCAGAGGTAAGAGAACTATTCCTACCTCTGCCTTTCCTAGAATAGTAGATTATAGTTCTTCTCCTCTTTATGAGGAAGCCGCACCATCAAAGTACATCTCCCAATGGTGAATGCTAGTATCCCATAAGTTCATGATTTGTTCATCTGGGAGATCATCACTAAGCAGAGAGTCAGCAAGAAGTGGGTGTGCTGCTAAGTAATCCATTAGAGCATGTCCTTTCAACGCATAGAGGGGTACAAAGGTAATGTCAAATTATGAGAGGATCATGGACTGCGTGATGCGGCGGATAGCATCGACCTTATCATGAGATAATATAGTGGATTGATCTAGAGATTAATTTCACCTTATGAGGAAGCATGTAGTGTTGTAGCTTTTGGGATGTAAAGATTAAAGCTAGATAATGCTTCTCGATAGTGAATAATTAGCTTCAATAGGATTAGGCGATGGGTAGTAGAGTTCATTTTCCTTCCCTTGGTCATTAGCTTGGGCCAACAAAGCACCAAGCGAGTCATCTAATGCAGCAGTGTAAAGTATGAGTGGCCTGCTCAGAATAGTGGCTACTAGAATCGGCAACATCATCAGGTAATGCTTGATGTCTTCAAAGGCATGCTCACATTTGTCATCCCACTTGAAATTGGCTTCCTTTTTGAAAACTGCTGAGAATGGATGACATCATTCCGATAGGTTGGATATAAAGCATCTTAGATATGCCAACCACCCTTGGAATGATTTGAGTTGAGTTAAACTTTTAGGGGGTGGCATTTATAATATCGCCTTAATTTTCTTTGGATCAATTTTGATTCCCTAGTGTTGGACAATAAACCCAAGGAATTTCCCAACAACTACTCTGAATGCAGACTTCAGGGGGTTCATTTTGAGGTTAAATTATCTTATCTATTCGAAAACTACTCTCAAGTCAAAGAGATGGTCATCCTTTTCTCTACTTTTGACCATGAGATCATCGACATAGAACTTGACTTCATGATGAATGAGTTCGTTGAAGATTCAAGTCATAGCCCACTGGTATGTAGCATCGGATTTTAAGGTGAAAGGCATGACTTTAGCAATATATTATGATTAGGTTCTAAAAGCGGTGTTTCTTTTTTATCATCAGGCCATCTTTATTTGGTTATATCGGATGAGCCATCCATGAAAGAAGACTACATGAGATGAGGCAATGTCCACCATCAGCTCCAAGATTGGTAGTGGAATTTCATCATTTGGACATGGCTTATTTAAATCCATAAAATTGAAACATATGAGAATTTAGCCATTCTTTCTCTTAACTTGGGATGATTAGGTAGGTATTTTTCTTCCGGATGAAACAACTTTGATCAATTTCTTGACTTCATAAATGACCTATTGTTCTATGTCTAATGCATGAGGAGCTTGCTTGATAGGGTTGGCGTAGGCTCTATTTATGGACCACTACGTTAGGAGCCAATCTAGTCATCTCTTCATAACTCCATGCAAACCAGTCCTTAAAATCAGTCAATAGCCTAACTAAGACATTGGTTTCAAATTCATTCAACAAAAAACGAATGTATGCTAGGTGTGGATCTTCTTGATTCTCGTTGATTTCCTTGAGCTTGTCAATGGTGACTTGATGTCTTCTTTTCTAGTGGTGCATCTTTGACTTGAAAATCATTTAGATCATCTAAAGTTTCTAAGCACAACTCATTGAGTTAATGTGATTTGGAAAAAAAGACATCGATTCCAAATGATTTGTGATGACTAGCGGTAATCATCATCATCATTAGACCCATCTTGAATCTAGTCGGTCTTGATTCAAAGCTTTTGTATTTGTTCTTCCATATTATTTCAGTAACCTAACCTTTGCTTTGACCAAGTATGTGGGATTAACCTTTCTTTGCTAAATTATGAACACAAGTACCAATCAAAAGTTATTCTATTAAATCTTTATATAAGTCATCCTCAAGTTCTACATCAACTTCTTGACTTGAAGATGATGTTCCCAAAAAAAACCTCTGAGTCTTCACACCTGAGGATGACTTAGGGGCTTCCCTAGCTACCAAACCCTCAACATTTTTAAGAGGATAGTGGGGTTAGAGCTAAGGTTCCCAATTGATGCCTAACTATTTCACATATAGACTTGGATACACTTATGCTTTGCTTTGGAGCCTAGTCTTCGTTGCTATCTGGCTCAAGTGTCACCTCCAAGGGAATCTATTACTGAGAAGAGCTTCCTACTGTGCTAACCATATAAGACTCATCTTATGAACTAGATTCTAAGTCTATATGGATAGCAGGTGTACTCCTTGTAGCTAGGATATATCTTCTATTGGGAGGCCAATAAGGAGGTTTTCTAGCCCTGGTACTACCTCTGAACTACCTCTTCTCTGCACGGTGGAGGTGGTCTTCCTACCCATATGTTCAAATGGAGTAAACATGGGTTGAATCTAATGTCAAGCCCCACTTCCTTCTCCAAGTCTATTTCTGCTCCATTTTATTTTCTTTTCATTTACTCTTTTCTTTTCTTTCTCTTTTTCTTTTTCTTTTTCTTTTTCTTTTATTTTTAATCATTGGCCAAGTTCGTGAGAATATACATGTTGATTTTGAGGGAAGTAGTAAGCCTCATCTTCATATATGCTGACCTCATGAACTGTAAATGGCTTAAGATCTCCTTTGACACATTAGATGATCCCACCTCTCACGAACTTCATACACTGATGTAGAGAGGATAGAACTATGTTGTTCTCATGTATGCATGGTCTCCCAAGCAAAGTGTTGAAAGATGTATCCAAGTATCTATAATGCAAGTATTGATCTTCCAATCTTCTATTTCTAAGGGCAGCACTATGGAGCCAAAGGAATGTTGAGCTCACTTTTGGAGTGCAGATTCAATCTTCCCATCTTAGACTTACGAGTGTTCTAGACACTAAGACTTTCCTAGTCCCCCTTCCTAAGCCATATGACCTATCCCATGGACTTAACCATATTTTAATCCAAAATCAAAATCAATTGATTTTATATAATCAATTTTCAATCATCTTCAAATATAAATCAAATACATTCAAATGATCAAAACAAAATCAAATTAAATTTAAATAACCCAACCTAATGGACTTAGCTAAATCCTTCATTCCAAAACCAAATTCAATTGATTTTCTCAAATCAATTATATCAATCAATTCATATAAATGAAATCTACAATCATCAAAAACCAAAATCAATCCAAGTCAAACCCAACTTAACCCTATTGAAAATGTTCAAATGAACTAAAACCCGTTAAACCCAAGCCAATTATAATTGAATTTATATATCAATCCAAATTCATATTTAAACTCAACTAAATCAAAATCAAATCAAGCCAACTAAACCCAATTGGTCCACTTGACCTAAAGTCACCAATTTGACCTATTTGAGCCAAGTTCTAATCCTACCCAAATTGGATTGAACCAAACCCATCAAAACCTCCCATCATGATAGTTGATCACCCTAAGTTGATTAATTATAAAAAATTGGGTCAAACCAAGTCAGCTTGGTCATTTGACCAAGTCAACCCCTTAACCCATATGAACCCAAACTAGCCAAATTGCATCCTAAGCCAAATCCCGTGAAGCCAATGATTCATACCAAATCAAAATCAATATTTGAATATGACTTGACCTTCAATTGAGTCAAACCAAACCAATTATCCCTCTTGACCCAAGTTGATTTGACCCAAATTGACCTATACCAAATTGGGTTAAATCAAAATATAAACCAAATTGATTACAACTAATGGCTCAAGTTCATTCCAAATTGATTAATGAACTTGAAGAAAGCCATGATTGGATCCAATTGAACCTAATTGACCTACTTGGCCCAAATTGACCTAAAGGTTCAAGTTTGTCTAAATCCAAATCCAAATTAATTGATACAAAGCCTACAATCATCTTCAATTGGTCAACTAAACCCAAACCAACACCCAACCCAAGCCAATTGGCCAATTTTGTCAAATTGGTTAACTTAAATCATTTGCCAAATGAATTCAAAATGAGCCAAAATCAAATCTAAGCCAAACTAAAACCAAACTAATTGAACCAAATCATCACAAATGATCATATGAACTTGGCCCAACCCTTGGTTTGACCCAATTTGACCATTTGGTCAACTCGATCCAACCTAACCCAATTTGACCTAAATGTGTCAAATTGAGCCAAAACTAACCAAATTGACTCTAATTGTCTTGAAATTTGGGCTAAGCCACTTTTGGCTCATTTTAAATCTACCCAAATAAAATCCAATGCCAAATGATAATTTGACCCTTGGGTTAAAGGAATCACATGAGATAAATCACCATGGGAGATGAAATCATCTCTCCCTCCCCATTAGAACATTTAAAACCCATAGGACACCCATGATTCCTCCTTGGCAGCCACCTCCACACCTTCAACCAACCAAGCTGAGCCAACTCACCTCCTCCCCACTGGTGCTAGAAGCTAAACCTGATCCCACCATCCAATCAAGATGAATGGGGGTATACACCCTCCACGTTTCCAATCAAACACACACAAAAATCATTCCTCGATCCTAACTACCCACAAGAACCACTAGAGCTAATCCTTAAGATCCCAAGCTTGTTCCTCGATAAAAATGTCCATTCTCGCCCATCCCGTAATAGACACCCATTTTGACCTAACTTCCCCATTTCTATCAAACTCAAATTAACATTGCGCACCTTCCCTAGGCCTCGTCAAGCAAGAATGAATCATATCCCAAGCTTCCCAAGTACCAGAGGTGGGACTTCGATCAAAGTAGAGCTCTAAATCATCTGTTCATGGACTTCCGAGTGATCATTGAGGAATTGATCCAATTGCTACTCAATAAAGCTTTATCTCCACTTGATGAAGCTTCCTCAATCATTTGAGCTATCGGTCCTGAGCTCCGGTGAGGTATGATTTTAAAATTGATCCTTAGGCAAAAATGGGTTGGAGCTTTTCGTAGAAAACTTGCATCTCGTGAGATCTTGAAAATTGGATCACCTCCGATCAATGTTGTGAAGGTATGGGATCCTTTGGAGTTGATCATGGCATCAAGTGAAGAATGGCAGACATACTCCATTCTCCTTCACTCTCGTGATGTTAGATAACACACCGCTCATTTCGTGTGATCGTAATGGATTATCGTGATTAAATCTGCTAGATTTATCTGATTTAATCCTATTAAGCTATAGGATTAATCATAGTCATCTGATATTAGACGATGGACAAGAAAGTGCATCCGTTGTCGCCATGTAGGCGCTAAGTTGGATAAGTTTTAAGTAGCCAATCCCACGACGCCATGTGGAAAGCATGTCGTGTTAGTATACCATGTGGCGCCAATAGGATTAGGCTTTAGTTAGGCTTAATTAATCATTTTTAATGGCTTAAACTTCTATAAATCATAAAACATCATAGAGAAATCAAAAATTGCAAAATACTTATTTTAAAGGTATTTCAGAGAATTAATTAAAAATGATACTAATTTTTGAATAGTAATTAAGGTTTAATTAATGTTTAATTGCAACATTATTAGCTTAATTACTTTTAATTACTTGAGC
The DNA here is from genome assembly GCA_021442155.1 of Cymbidium sinense. Lineage (NCBI taxonomy): Eukaryota > Viridiplantae > Streptophyta > Magnoliopsida > Asparagales > Orchidaceae > Cymbidium > Cymbidium sinense. Next base: position 64,454,944 of record CM038216.1, read on the forward strand.
AATTAATCTAAATTTTGTTGGTTAATTTAATGGGATGACCTCGCCTCCCATGAGTTTCTTGGGATTTATTTCTCACTTAAGTAGGAAAATGGACTAATTAAACCTTAACTACTCTTTTAAGTTAATTAATGATAATTAATCCCATGAATAGTAATAAATTGGTTAATTAAGTTTATTAATCATTGTATAACAGTAAGTGAACTAAGGAATAGAGTTGGGACCCCTTTCCCTAAGTTCATTTCACCCTTTTTAAAATGAAATTAATTAAGATTTAACTAATTAATTAAATCAATTAATCAAATTGAAATCATAATCACATCAGACCTTAATTAATTAAATCATGGGGTAGATCTTTAAGTGTTTAATAACCTAATTAAGTTTAATGAAATTATGGTTAGTCCACATGTATGTGAAAACCATAAGAGTAATTACTTAAGTCCCTTAATCTAATTAACTATTAATCTTGAGCAAATTGCATTAGGCCCCTTTTATTTCCTAGATCATTGCAAGTTTATTTTCCATGCATATCATGTTGGCTCATAATTATTTTGTTAATTACTTTAAGGTGACATATGTAAGGGTAATTAATTCATCTAATTAAGGGTTCAACTTAATTAACCCATAAAATCAACTTAATTACATTTCTTTAAATTAAATCAAATTAATAATGTGGGAAAGGGTTTAAAACAACAAGTGATGATTTCTCCTCTTTAAATCAAATCAAATCCAAAACTTAATTAATAAAGCTTTGGTTTACTTTAAATAATCTTATTTGATTTGATTGTCCTTAAGAACTAGTTTGGTTGAATGAATCACATGCTTATATTCCCTCTTTCAAATCATGTTAAATTTGGCATGTCATTTGAATTCATGCATCCATCTTTTCAAAATCAAGTAAAATAAAATGAATTTCCTTTCTATAAGCTTGCATGTGTTGACTTAATTTAATATATGCATGGTTATTATCACTATTAAATCTAAATTTACTTTTCCAAAGCTAATAAATGGATAATAATGTGTTATGATGCTAGTTATAAATACATAAGAAATGCATGTGCTTATAACTTAAGTGTATCAATGTTGAGTTCTCTTTCCTTTATTCATGTGTTGATTTATATAAGATTGAATGGTAATGGGTATATAGTTTGGACATCCTGGGAACACTAAGCTTTAGCTAGCCCTAAGGAGGTCATTTAATTACCTTACTTCCATGGTTTAATAATGACACATACCCATTTGATTTCATTCTTATGTATTTTGACATTAGAACTTGGGTAAAGCTTTAATTCATATATATAAATGTTCAATCAAAACAAATATACAATCTTTGCATGGTTTTCTTTCCTTCATTTATGTATACATCCATTTGTGTCCAAGAAAAGCAAGCACATAGTCTAGACATCTCTGAATACAAGGCTTTAGTTAGCAAGGAGGTCATTTAATTACCTCACTTTGGTTTAACAATGACACGACTTGCCATATATTTATTCATGTATATGTATATGTGATTAGTGAATAAAAATTCCATTTTACATTAAAATTGCATGCATTCATAATTGACTAAGTGGTTGAATTAATTAGCCATATGATTTGGAGCTTACTTCCTATGTTTATGTATACGAATTTACATATGTTTGAATGCAAATAGGTATATAGTCTGGACATCTTGAGAATACAAGGCTTTAACTAGCTCCAAGGAGGTCATTTGATTACCTCACTTCCCTGGTTTAACAATGACACATTCCTATTTAATTTCATTCTTATGTCCTATTTGTATAAGAATTTGAATAAAGTTTTAAATTAATATGTTTAAATAATTCAATCAAATAAAATCTAAATTCTAAACATACACATACATTCATCATTTAAGTGTGCTAAAATATGTTGCATGTATAGATACATTTAGGATTAAATCATTTGCATGTTACACGTGATGGAAAGGAATGATTTAATATATGTCATTTGTAGTAATTCAATTAAATTAATTTTAAGATGCCTTTCATTTTGAATAAGATTATTTAAAGAGAACCTAAACTTATGACTAATTAAATCATTTAATAGGACATTCACTTAAGAGAACTAAATCAAATTAATATACTTTAGAAAGTGAAGGTAGGGATGAAAGGGCAATCCTCTTTTCCTTTCTTTATAACAATTAGTTGCTAAGTGTTGTCAAATGAAAAAAAAGAAAACACAAATTAAAATTCTCAAATCAATTAAACTATTTCAAGTGAAATCAACCGTTCATGTTAAATTGAATCTTTCTACACATAGAAAATACAACACTAATGCATAACAACACTTAGCACACATTCCTTAATACACACATTAGAATTAAATCACCACTTCTAATTCTAAATTAACAAATGTTAGAGTGCGTGATGGAGGATAATGTGAGGGAGGATGCAAAAAGGGATAAAATGTGAATATATGCAATTTAAGTAAGTGTATAATGTGTAGTCCAAATATATATTGTGTAGTTAGATGTATTTTTCCTACATTTTATTAATAAATTAGGATTAGTGCTATGATGAATTAGGATGAGGAGTGGTCACAAATCAAAGAAGGAACCAAATCAAAAATAGAGATATGAAGAAAGAAGACCTCCATAGCATTTAATACAATTAAAATTATTCTTTCATATTTCAGGTTGTATAAGGGTAGAGCTTGGCTGCCCATCTTTTCTCTCTTTGCATTGTACAGAGGTACCCGACCACACGGGCCTTTTATTCTTTTATGATAGTTTATATAATTGTTTGATGATATGTTTACATTGTGCATTAGAATGACATTTTTTATAGTTTCTTAAATGATTGATGCTTTAATGTGTGGCTTGGATACGATTAGGCTCTTAGGACAAAAATAACTTTTCTACCCAACAAATCACTCATAACTAAATTTTAAACAACTCATAACCTCATCATAAAGCTTAATACATAAATAAGATAATTAAAAGTTTTAGAATCCCCTTAGCTATATGGTTGTATGTTTCACATCATGCGTGCATATTCTTTTTCCCTTGAACATGAAGGATCTCCATCCTTGCACAATAAAGGAATGCTTGACCTATGAGGGCATCCCTTGTGGTGGAGAACACCTTCTTCTAGCTGATTTGACCCATAACCTATTTCATCATACATTTAGGCATAAGAAATCCTAAAGCCTCTACCAAAATGATGTGTCTAAAATGAAATAAAATTTGAAAAGATTTTGCATCTATAGATTAAGGCATATCCTCATACCACTCATGCTCTAGTCTCTTAGGGAGTGTTTAGGACTTTAGTCTCTTTCTTAATAAATAACTACTATAGCTATCTTGTAATTCATAAGACTAGACTACTTGGTTTTAAAATCATAGGGAGAGTTTGCTGGCAGCTACTCGAGGCAATTATAAGTCTAGAAGTCAAATAATTTATTCTCTCTTATGGACGTAAACCCGTACGTCCACCTCTTGCTTTGATTTAAGTCATGCTTTAGCTTGTACTAAAGCTCCTTAGCTTTAGGATCCGAGGTAGCTATTGCCTTTGGCTTATGATCATAAATCCTCACCTCTTAGGCATTCCCACAACCTTGTGTTGTTGGATTATAAGCCTTAGTAATCTACTTAAATATCAATCCAAAACATATAAATCTCCTCAACTTCAAAATTATAAAGCCAAACCATAGGATAGATTGGAATGCTCACTAGGATTCCTAGTATCATGAGCATTTCTTACTTATTTTATTTATATTCCAAAAATAACTCTTTTTATTGAACTTTTAAAATTGATTTTCTAAATACAATCAATCCTTTGATAGTCTAACCTTGAAATCTTTGGAGATGATAATTGTCTACTTTAATCGAGAGTATTCTTATGAAATGAAATTTCCTAAGATGTAATTAACTATGGATGCTTGCCTCCATAGGGAACTTAAGAACCTGGTTTAATATAAACCTTACTTTATTCATCCACGTAAAGTAGGGGAGAAATCTCTGGTATATTCGAAGACCCATCATGCCTTAGTAGTCCTTATTTCATGATTACCCATTGGGGATGCCTCAATCTTTCAAGATAGTATATCATACCTCTATGTTGTAAACTGATCACCTCAAAAGCACCACCACTATCGATGGTGTCCCTCCCCTCGACATCCAAAATAAACACCACAAGGCCCTCTCGCCTTGTTCATTGCTTTCTCTCAACATCATCCTTTCTTTTTGGAGTTTGGAGATGTCGATCCTCAAGTAGGCAATGGTTTTTTGAATCATAATATTGATTGATACACCTAGGTCAACTAGAACTATGGATAGCCCATAAACTAAAATAAATGAAATAAACTAAAATAAATAAAAAATAAACTAAATAAACTAAGTAAACCTAAACCTATCGGTTTACCTAATTTATTTTTTAAAAAAAAAACCCAAAACCCAAAACCAAAAATCTTAAATCCTAAATCCTAAACCCTAAACCCTAAACCATAAACACTAAACCTTAAAACTAACCATAAACCCTAAAACCAACCCTAAACCCTAAACCTTCAACCCTAAACCCTAAATATTAAACCCTAAACCCTAAACCCTAAATCCTAAAACCTAAAACCCTAAACCCTAAACCCTAAACTATAAACCCTAAACCCTAATCCCTAAACCCTAAAAACCTAAACTAAGTAAAACATTAAAAAAAAAATAAAAAAACCTAAACCTAAATAAATTAAAAAAATAAAATAAAATGAAAACCTAAACTAAAACCTAAACCTAAACATAAAAATAAAATAAAATAAACTAATTAAAATAAAATAAAATAAAATAAATAATAACCTAAACTAAACTACAAAAATAAGATAAACCTAAGAATAAAAAATCTAAATAAAATAAAAACTAAATTTTAAATAAAAATAAAATAAACCCAAAATGAACCTAAAACAAAACAAAATAAAAATTAAATAAAAACATAAACCTAAAAATAAACCTAAAAATAAAACCTAAAAATAAATAAAAAATAAAACTTAAACCATAAACTAAAAAAACACATAAACCTACACTGAAATTTACTAAAGTAAAATAAATAAAACCTAAACCTAAACTAAATAAAATAAAATAAACTAAAAATAAACCTAAACCTAAACTTAAAAATAAAACCTAAAATAAACCTAAAATAAAAATAATAAATCCAAAACCTAAACCTAAACCAAAAAATAAAATAAAAATAAAACTTAACTAAAAAATAAACCTAAACCTAAACCTAAAAAAAAACTAAAATAAAAAACCTAAACCCTAAACATAAACATAAAAATAAACAATAAACATAAATAAAAATTAAAAATTAAATAAATTAAAATAAATAAAAAATAAACTGAATAAACTAAATAAACCTAAACGTGCCGGTATACTTAATTTAAAAAAAACTAAACCCTAAGCTAACGCTAACCCTAAAAATAAACTTAAAATTATAAAATCTTATCGGTTTACTTAAATTAAAAATAAACCTAAACTAAAACCTCAACCCTAAACCTAAAACATAAACTATAAATCCTAAACTTTAAAAATTTAAAAAAATAAAAATAATAAACTAAAATAAAAAAATAAAAACCTCAAACCCTAAACCTTAAACCCTAAAAACCCTTAACCCTAAAGCCTAAACACTATACCCTAAACCCTAAACCCTAAACCCTAACCCTAAACCCAAAACTCTAAAACCCTAAACCCTAAACCCTAAACCATAAACTCTAAACCCTAAAACATAAACCTAAAGATATAATAAAAATAAAACTCAACAAAAAATAAACCTAAAACTAAACCTAAAAAAATTAAAACAAACTAAAATAAAAAAACCTAAACTAAAATAAATAAACTTAAAATAAACTAAATTAAAATGAATAATAAACCTAAACAAAAATAAAAAAACTAAAAAAACCTAAACCTATCAGTTTACTTAATTAAAAAGAAACCCTAAACCCTAAATCATAAACCCCAAACCATAAACCCTAAACCATAAAACTAACCGTAAACCCTAAACCTACAGACTAAACCTACAACCCTAAACCCTAAACCATAAACCCTAAGAAACCTTAAGCCCTAAATCATAAACCTAAACTAAAACCTAACTTTAAAACTAAATAAACCCTAAACTTAAACTAACACAAACCTAAACCCTAAACTTATAACCCTAAACTCCTAAACTAAACTTAAAACCTAATCCTAAACCTAAAACTAAACCTAAAACCCTAAAGTTTAATTCCACTAACTCCTAATCTAACCATAAACCCTTAAAATAAACTCAAAATAACTTAAACCTACCAGTTTACTTTATTTAAAAAGAAACCTAAACTAAAACCCAAACCTTAAACCTTAAACCTTAAACTTTAAACCTAAACCCTAAACCCTAAACCTCAAACCCTAAACGCTAAACCTCAAACCCTAAACCCTAAACCATAAACCTTAAACCTTAAACCCTAAAAAAACAAAATAAAAATAAATGAAAAAAATCTTAACCCAAAACCCTAAAACTAACCATAAACCTACAACCTTAAACCCTAAACCCTAAACCCTAAAAACCCAAAACATTAAAACCTAAACACTAAACCCTAAACCCTAACCCTAAATTCTAAACCATAAATTCCTAAACCCTAAAACCCTAAACCCTAAACTCTGAACCCGAAACCCAAAACCCAAAACCCTAAACCATAAAAACCTAAAACCTAAACCTAAACTAAATAAAACCTAAAAAGAAAATAAATAAAAACACCTTAACCTGAATAAAATAAAAAAATAAAATAAAATATAAACTTAAACTAAAACCTAAATCTAAACATAAAAATAAAATTTAATAAAAAATAAAAACTAACTAAATCAAAACAAAGGAAAACCTAAACTAAATTAGAAAATAAAATAAACCTATGAATAAAAAACCTTAATAAAAAATAAAATAAAATATAAAACCTAAAAAGAAAATAAATAAAAAAACCTTAACCTGAATAAAATAAAAAATAAAATAAAATATAAACTTAAACTAAAACCTAAATCTAAACATAAAAATAAAATTTAATAAAAAATAAAAACTAACTAAATCAAAACAAAGGAAAACCTAAACTAAATTAGAAAATAAAATAAACCTATGAATAAAAAACATTAATAAAATTAAAACTAAATGTAAAATAAAAATAAATTAAACCTAAAATAAAAAAAACTAAATAAAAACCTAAACTTAAAAAAAACTTAAAATAAAACCTAAAAATTAAAAAAAAACATAACCTAAATCCTAAACTAATAAAAAACTAAACCTAAAATTAAAATAAAATAAAAAAATAAAAAAACCAAAACCTAAACTAAAATAGACTAAACTAAAATAAATAAAACCTAAACTTTAAATAAGTTAAACTTAAACCTAAAGCTAAACTAAATAAAATAAAAATGAATTAAAAATAATCCTAAATCTAAACTAAAAAAAATAAAACCTAAAAATAAACCTAAAATAATAATCTATAACCTAAACCTAAACAAAATAAAATAAAAATGTTAACGTAAATAGAAAAAAAACCTAAAACTAAAAAATAAAATAAAAATAAAACTCAACTAAAAAATAAACCTAAGCATAAACCTAAAAAATAAACTAAAATAGAAAATATATACTAAAATAAATAAACCTAAAATAAATAAACTAAACTTAATAAAAATAAAAAATAAATTTAATAAACTAAATAATCTAAATAACCCTAAACATAACACTTTACTTAATTTTTTCAAAAAAAAACCCAAAACCCAAATCCCGAAATAGTAAACCCTAAACCCTTATCCCTAAAACTAACCCTAAACCCTAAACCATAAACCCTAAACCTACAGCCCTAAACCCTAAACCCTAAAAACCATAAACCCTAACCTTAACCCTAAACCCTAATTCAAAACCATAAATCATAAACCCTAAATGTTAAACTAACCTAAACCCTATACCATAAATTATAAAACCCTAAACTGACCTTAAACCCTAAACCCTAAACCCCAAACCCTTAAAAAACTTATGCCCTAAACCCTAAACCCTAAACCGTAAACCCTAACCATAAACCCTAAACCCTCCAATCATAAACCCCTAAACCCAAAACTAAATAAAATTAAACCTACTAGTTTAATTAATTTAAATAAAAATTATGAACCCTAAATAATAAACCCTAAACCCTAAACCTTTAACCCTAAACCTAAACTTACATCCCTAAACCCTAAAAAAACTTAAAGCCTAAACCATAAATTAAAATGTGAACGCTAATCCTAAAACCTAAATCCTAAATTTACAACCCTAAACCCCTAACCCTAAACCCTAAACCCTAAACCATATACCCTAAACCCTAAACCCTAAATCCCTAAACCCTAAGCCCTAAACCTTAAACCCTAAACCCTATACCTTGAAACTCTAAACCCGAAACTCTAAACCCTAATCCCTAATCCCTAAACCCTAAACCCTAAACCCTAAACCCTAAACCCTAAACCCTAAACTCTAAAACCTATAAGCCTAAACCCTAAACCCTAAACCACAAACCCTAATCCTTAAACCTTAAACCCTAAAAACATCAAAACCTAAACCTAAACTAAACAAAACTTAAAAATAATATAAATAAAAAATTTAAACCTAAATAAAATAAAATTAAAAATAAAATAAACTAAAATAAAATAAACAAAAACCTAAACTAAACTAAAAAAATAAAATGAACCTAAGGATAAAAAATGATAATAAAATAAAAATAAACATAAAATTAAATTAAAATAAACCTAAAACTAAATATAATTAAAACTAAATAAAATATAAATGTAAAAAAATAAACCTAAAAATAAAACCTACAAATAAATAAAAAATAAAACCTAAACCTAAAATAATAATAAAATAAATAAAATAAAATAAATCTAAACCTAAACAAAAATAAGTAAAACCTAAACCTAAACCTAAACCTAAAATAAAAAATAAATCTTAAAAGTAAACCTAAAATAAAAACCTAATACCTAAACCTAAAAAATTAAAATATAAATATAAATCAAAACATAAATATAAAAAATAAAACCTAAACCTAAAAAATAAAATAAAAATAAAACTCAACTAAAAAATAAACCTAAGTCCAGAATTAAGGCTAAACTAATTAAATAAACTAGAATAAAAATCCTAAACTAAAATAAATAAACTAAACTAAATAAAAATAAAAAATAAACATAAATAAAAATACAAAATAAAATATATTAAAATAAATAAAAAATAAACTAAATAAACCTAAACCTATTGGTTTACTTATTATTATTATTTTTAAAAAAAGAAAACCTTATACCTTAAATCCTAAATCCTAAACCCTAGTCCTTAATCCCTAAGACTAACCCTAAACCCTAAACCCTAAACCTACAACCTACAACCCTAAACCCTAAACCTACAACCACAAACCCTAAACCTAATCCCTAAAAAACCCTAAATCCTAAACCCTAAACTCTAAACCTTAATCCTAAATAATAAACACTAAAAACATAAACCTTAAAACCCTAAACCCTAATTCATAAACCCTACACCCTAAACCCTAAACCTTAAACCCAAAACCCTAACCCTAAACCCCAAACCCTAAACCTAAACCTAAAGTAACTAATATATATATATATATATATATATATATATATATATCCTAAAACCTAATAAACCTAAACCTAAACCTAAACCCTAAGAATGGGCAGAACCTTGATGACAAGAACATTATCGTCAGACTAGCTGAGTCTAGATCTGGTGATGGAGGCAAAGGCAAAGGTGGAGATTATCGCAGTGGTGGTGGGGGAACTAAAGGTGCTGGTGGATATGGAGGAGGTGGTCGGAGCAATGGTGGTTATGGAGGTGGGAAGAGTTTACATCCATGGTGGTGGTAGAGGGAGAGCCGGGGATATGATGGTGGATCCCACTACTCGAGAGGTCGAGGTGATTTTGATGGGATCTGGAGAAACTGAAAAATGGATGATCCAACCTACTACTTATGAAACTATGTCTTTATAATAAAGATAGTTCTAGTTATCTAGGGTCCTTGATTTGCTCTATGCATGCTCATTTTTATCTATGTCATCACATGTGTCTTAGAACACTTGGTGTGTTATTGGGTTGATGAAATCCAAAAGATGAAATGTTGAATCTAAATTTATTCTCTGTTAAAAAAAACTAAAAACCCTAAACCCTAAACTAAAACCTGAACCCTAGACTTAAAACCTAAACCCGAAACCCTAAAACCCTAAACCCTAAACCCTAAAACCCTAAACCCTAAACCCTAAACCCTAAACCCTAAACTAAAACCTGAACCCTAGACTTAAAACCTAAAACCTAAAAACACTAAACCCTAAACCCTAAACCCTAAACCCTAAACCCTAAACCCTAAACCCTAAACCCAAAAACCTAAACCCTAAATCCTAAACCATAAACCCTAAACCCTAAACTGTAAACCCTAAACCTTATACCCTAAACCCTACACCCCAAACATTAAACACTACCTTAACCCTCAACTACCAATAAATCATAAACCCTAAACCCTAAAAAGCTATAAAGCTAAACCTAAACTAAATAAAACCTAAAAATAAAATAAATAAAATAACCTATACCAAAATAATTTAAAAAATAAAATAATTAATAACCTAAACTAAAACCAAAACCTAAACCTAAACCTAAACTTAAACCTAACAAGAAACTAAAATAATAAAATAAAAACTAAGCTAAATTACAATAAATAAAAACCTAAACTAAACTAAAAATTATAAAACCTAAAAAAAACTAAACCTAAAATAAAAATAAAATAAAATAAAAACTAAACAATAACCTAAATCTAAAACATAAACCTAAAAATAAATAAAAAATAAAACTTAAATCCTAAACCTAAAATATACTAAACCAAAACCTAAACCTAAACACTAAATAAAATAAAATAAACAAAAAATAAACCTAAACTTAAACTAATAAAATAAAGCATAAAAATAAACTAAAAATAATAACCTAAAACCTAAAACGAAAAAAATAAAATAAAAACCTAAACCTAATAAATAAAATAAAAATAAAAATAAAGCTAAAATAAGAATAAACCTAAACTTAAAACTAAAAAATAATCTAAAATAAAAAACCTAAACTAAAATAAATGAACCTAAGATAAATAGACTAAACTAAATTAATATAAAAAATAAACCTAATTAAAAACTAAAATAAATAAAAAATAAACTAAATAAACATAAACCTCTCGATTTACTTAATTTAAAAAAAATAAAAAAATAAAAAAATTAAAAAAACCCTAACCCAATACCCTAAATCCCAAAAATAACCCTAAACGCTAAACTTTGATCCCTAAACCTACAACCCTAAACCCTAAACACTAAACCTTAAAGCCTTAATCCCTAATCAAAGCCAACATGAGGTAGGTTATGGGCCACACACTAAGGCCTACCAAACTAACAAGGTGCTCATCCGTGTGCTGTGGCCAAGTAAGGAAAGAAAGAGTAGTAGACTTACATCCTCCAAAGAAAGAAGACCACTGGGGTGACACATTAGCAGCGTAGCATGTCAGCCTGGCTAAGAGCACCTACTAAGTGAGTATCGTTGGGGGCGTTATCTCAACTTAGAGTAGCTCGAGATAAAAGATATGTGTTTATTTTTGTATGCTTGTGTGTAGTTTGTATTTGTATTGTGATGATGAAGTATAATATCTTGCTCGGGTTCCTTACACCTACGCTAAACACATCATGGTGGAATCGCAAAATAAGAGTACTTTCAACATGGAAAAGATATAATTTGAAATGGAATTTTTCTTGATTATAATTATTTTGAAACATGATTTATAATATCTCTTTAAGTAGAGCCTGTTGATTAGAAGAATTGGGCACTCTCCCTTATGATTAATAAGATGATAAGATCCTCCTTGGTAGGCCTTCTCTATGGCAAAAGGGCCTTCCCAAGTGGGTTCAAACTTTCCTCCCATTATACGACGGGCAAAAATCAGTCTCCTTAGAACTAGAATAAGCTCTCCTACTTGAAAAGCCCTAGGATGGACAAACTTTTTGTGAGATTAAATCATTTTAGCTTTATACAACTTGAGGTTTTCGCATACCTGTAGGCGTCTCTCCTCAAAACTTTTGAGCTATTCTAACCACAACTTGGTGTTATACTCTATTGTGATCTTGCTACCCACAATTATCCTTAGTGATGGGAGTTAGACTTCTAAGAGTATAATAGCTTTGGACCCATACACTAAAGATAAAGGAGTAGACTGAGTTTGAGTTCTGTATGAGGTGTGCTAGGCCCATAAGGCTTCAACTTACTGCTCACTCCACCGTCGCTTATTGTTGTTGAGTACCTTCTTTTGTACTTAGATGAGAGTTTTGTTGAATGCTTCTGTTAAGCTATTTTTGCTTGGGTAGTTGCTAGTAGAATATCTCCAATCTATGTTTTATCTCCAGGAAAAGTTGTTCATCTTGAAGCTCTTGAATGCAACACCATTATCAAATATAATTCATCGAGGCACTCCGAACATATATACGATATGATTCCTAAAAAAGTATAATGCAGCTGAGTTATGACATCTCTAAGCATAATCACCTTTGCTCATTTGGAAAAGTAGTTAATAGAAGCTATGATGAACTGATGATCCTTCGAAGTAGGAAGATCAAACAAACTCACTATGTCGATACCCCAACACTCGAATGGCCATGAGGCTAATGTAGGATGTAGAATGTTGGGTGGTTAGTGTAGGACTACACCATGTATTTGACATTGGTGGCATCACTTAGTCGTATCCATGAAAATCTTTGATCATCGATGGCTAGTAGTATCCTAGTCCCTTGATCTTGGCTTTCATCTTAAGATCAAATTAGTTGACACCATATAATCCTGAGTGTACCTCGGTCATGATCTTACGGGCTTCATGCTTGCCTAAAAAATGTAACCACATATGATTGAAAGACCACCAGTATAAGACACCATCCATAATATTATGGGAAAGTGCTCTCTTCTTCATCTGATGGGCTTGGGACTTCTCTTGAAGTAGTTTTTCTTATTTTTGTAATCCATGAATGGTTGCCTCCAATCTAACTCCTCATCCTTCTTGGCAATGGAAACCTCCCCTTCAAGAGAGTACTTTTTGATGAGTTCAAAATCAATAAGGGATAATACTTGTCTATTTTGGACCTTTCTTGAAATGGACTCATCCTCAGGACATGCTAAATTTTAAGCAAGCTTGGTTAAAGCATACACTACAATGTACTTCCCTCAAGGAATTTTATAAATGGTAACCTCTGGGATTTGGGCCAATAACTCCATGGTGTACTTATGGTAGTGAGGGATCTTGGGCTTTATAACCTTATTGGACCCAAAGATTTGGTTGATAACTAGTTGAAAATCCTCGAAGATGTTAATGTTCAGGATGCTTAGAGTAACGGCTAACTCCAGACAAATAATCAGAGCCCCGTGTTCGGCTTCGTTGTTGGTGCAAGGATTGGACATATGATATGAGAAACTCATCACATCGTGGTTCAGAGTTAAGAGAACTATTCCTACTCCTGCCTTTCTTGGAATAGTAGATTATGGTTCTTCTCCTCTTTGAGAGGAAGCCTCACTATAAAAGTATATCTCCCAGTGGTGAATGCTAGTATCCCCTAAGTTCATGATTTGTTCATCAGGGAGATCATCACTAAGTGGAAATTCAGCAAGAAGTGAGTGTGCTACTAAGAGATCCACTAGCTCTTGTCCTTTCACTGCACGGAGGGGTATAAAGATAATGTCAAACTATGAGAGGATAATGGATCATCGTGCCGATTATCTGTATAATGTTGATCGTGTCATGAGATACTATAGTGGATTAATCCTAGAGATTAAGTTCACCTTATGAGGAAGCATGTAGTGTTGTAGCTTTTGGAATGCAAAGATTAAAGCTAAACAATACTTCTCAATGGGTGGATAATTAGCCTCAACAAGGATTAGACGACGACTGAAGTAGTAGAGTGTGTTTTCCTTCCCTTTGTCATTGATTTGGGCCAACAAAGCACCAAGGGAGTCGTCTAATGTAGCAGTGTAAAGTATGAGGGGCTTTCTTGGGATAGGGGCTACTAGAATTGACAGTGTCATCAGGTAATTCTTGATGTCTTCGGAGGCATGCTCACACTTATCATCCCAGTTGAACTTGGCATCCTTTTTTAAAAGTGCTAAAAATGGCTAAGATCTTCCTGATAGGTGTGATACAAAGCATCTTAGATATGCCAACCACCCTTGGAATGATTTAAGTTGAGTTAATCATTTAGGAGGTGGAATTTCTAACATCGCTAGATCTTCTCCAGATGATTTCAATTTCCTAGTGTCAAACAACAAACCCAAGAAATTTCCCTGAAGCTACTCTAAATGCACACTTTAAGGGGTTCATTTTGAGGTTAAACTATCTTAACTATTCAAAAAAAAACTCTTAAGTTAAAGAGATGGTCTTCCTTTTCTCTGCTTTTCATGATGAGATCATTGACATAGCACTTGACTTGATGATGAATGAGTTCATCAAAGATTTGATTCATAGCCAGCTGGTAGTTAGCACTGACTTTTTTAAGGCTGAAAGGCATGACCTTATAGCAAAAGATTCTGATCAGGATTTTAAAAGTAGTGTTTCTTTCATCTTTAGGGGTCATCTTTATTTGGTTATATCCAAATAAGCCATCCATGAAATAGAAGACTGCATGAGATGAAGCAATGTCCACCATCGACTCTGAGATTGGTAGTGGAAATTAATATTTCGTACATGCTAAATCCCTAAAATAAATGCAAATGTGAATTTGGTCATTCTTTTTCTTAACTGGGATAACGTTGGCTAACCAGGTAGGGTATTTTTTTTCCTGGATGAAGCGAACATAGATTAGTTTCTTGACTTTATAAATGACATGTTATTCTATGTTTAATCATATATGTCTAGGAGCTTGCTTGATAGGGCTAGCAGTAGGCTCTATTGCTAGTTTATGGACCACTATGTCAGGAGCCATTGTAGGCATCACTTCATAACTCCATGCAAAGTAGTCCTTAAACTCAATCAATAGCGTAACTAAGTCATTGGTTTCAATTTTATTCAAAAAAGAATTGATGTATATCGGGCATGGATCTTCTTCAGTTTCTAAGTTGATTTTCTTGAGCTCGTTGATGGTTGACTTGATCACTTCTTTGATCTCTGGCGGTGAATCTATGACTTCAAAATCATCTAGATCATCTGAAGTTTCTAAGCACATCTCCTCATATGAGTTAATTTGATTTGAAAAGAGCCTATCAGGTTCCAAATGATTGGTGATAAATAAGCAGTATTCATCATCATTAACTGGACCCACGGTACCAAAACCTAGTCCCGATCTTAATTGAGAGCTTGCGCATTTGTTCTTTCATATTCTTTCAAAGTAGCTTGACTTGTGCTTTGACCAAGTATGTGGGATTAACCCTTTCTTTGCTAAATTATGAACACAAAGCAAGTACCAATCAAAAGGTAATTCTATTAAATCTTTATATGAATCATCCTCAACTTCTGCATCAACTTCTTGACTTGAGGATGATGCTCCTAGAAAGAACCTCTGAGTCTTCACACCTATGGATGACTTAGGAGCTTCCTTAACTACCAAACCCTCAGCATTTTCAAAAGAAATTAGGGTTAAAGCTAAGGTTCCCAATTGGCGCCTAACTGTTTCACATTTAGACTTAGATACACTTATGCTTTTCTTTGGAGCCCAATATTCATCACTATCTAGCTCATGTGTCACCTATAAGGGAATCTACTAATGAGAAGAGCTGGTTGGTGTGCTAATCATATAAGACTCATCCTACGAACTAGATTTTTAATCTTTATGGATAGCAGTTGTACTCCTTTTTAGCTGGGACATATCTTCTATTGGGTGGCCAATAATGAGGTTTTCCACTCCTAGGACTACCTTTGAACTAGACTCTTCTTCTTCTTGGTGGAGGTTAGGTCATCCTACCCATATGTTCGAATGGAGTAATGAATTATGGGTAGAGTCTAATATCAGGCTCCACTTCCTCCTCCAAGTCTATTTCCACTTGCTTTTATTTTCTTTTTCTTTTTCTCTTTTCTTTTCTTTTCTTTTTCTTTTTCTCTTTTTTTTCTTTTTCTTTTTCCTTTTTTATTAACTTTTGCCAAGTTCGTAACAATAGACTTGTTGATTTTGAGGGATGTAGTAAGCCACATTCTCATATATGTCGACCTAGTGAACTGTAAATGGCTTGAGATCTCCTTTTATGATAGATGATCCCACCTCTCTGGCTTCATACTGATGTAGAGAGGATGGAACTACATTATTCTCATGTATACGTGGTCTCCCAAGCAAAGCGTTGAAAGATATATCCGAGTCTATAATGTGAAACTTTGCTTTGGTCTTCTAATCATCTATCTCCAAGGACAACACTATGAAGCCTAAGGCATGTTGACCTCACTTTTGGAGTGCGGATTCAATCATCCCATTTTAGACTTAGGAGTCTCTAGAGACTAAGACTTCCCTAGACATAAGATACTTCTAACAATTAGGTAAACACTTAACCTAAGCCTAAAGACTTAGAAGGGTTAACCACAGGATTAGGTTATGCCTTAGGGATTAGGATAATCCACCTACCCTACAACCTAAATCCAATCCATGTTCACCTTCTCATGATTGAAGCCCATGATCGAATCCAAACTTGAAACCCTTCCTAAGCCATATGACCTATCCCATGGACTTAGCCAAACCTTATTCCAAATCAATCCAAAATCAATTGATTTTCTCATAATAAATTTATATCTTGAATTATCTTCCTAAATATAAATCAAATCTACATTCAAATGATAAAAACTAAATCAAATTAAATCAAAACCCTTCCTAAGTCATATGACCAATCCTATGGACTTAGCCAAATCTTAATCCAATTCAAGTTAAACTTAATTGATTTTCTCACAAATCAATCATATTTTTAATCATCTTCATAAATTTAAATGAAATATACATTTAAAGCATCAAAACTAAATCAAACTAAATCAAAATCCAAACCTAAGCCACATGACCCAACTCCATGGACTTAGCCAAACCAAAATTAATCATACCTTTAAACATATTCACAAATATAAATGAAATCTACAATCACCAAGCCAAACCAAATTCAACCCAAGTCAAACCCAACATAACCCTTTTTACCTGAAATGTTCAAATGAACAAAAACCCATTTGAACCCAAGCCAATTTCAATTGAATTTATATATCAATCACAAATCCATATATAAACTCAACTAAATCAAACTCAACCGAAAATCAAGCCAACTAAACCCAATTGGTCTACTTGACCCAAAGTGGCCAATTTGACATATTTTAGCCAAGTTTTAATTCTACCCAAATTGGATTGAACCAAGTCCACCAAAACCTCCCATCATGATTATTGATCACTCTAGGTTGATCAATTATCATAAATTGAGTCAAACTAAGTCGACCCCTTAACCCATATGAACCCAAACTAGCCAAATTGCAACCTAAGCCAAATCTCTTGAAACTAATGATTCATGCCAAATCAAAATCAATATTTGAATATGACGTGACCTTTAATTAAGTCAAACCAAACCCAATTGGCCCTCTCGACCAAAGTTGACCTAAATTGACCTAAAAGACTAAATTGGGTCATATCAAAATATAAACCAAATTGATTGCAACTAATGGCTCAAGTTCATTCCAAATTGATTGCTGAAGTTGACCAAAGCCTTGATTGGACCCAATTGAACCCAATTAACCTACTTAGCCCAAGTTGACCTAAAGGTTCAAGTTGGCCTAAATCAAAACCAAATCCAAATTAATTGAAACCAAAGTCTACAATCATCTTCAATTGGTCAACTCAACCTAAACCAACACCCAACCCAAGCTAATTTGCCCAATTTGGTCAAATTGGTCAACTTAACCCATTTGACCCAAATGAATTCAAATAAGCCAAAATCAAATATAAGCTAAACTAAACCGAACCAATTGAACCAAAATATCCAAATGATCATATGAACTTGACCCAACCCTTGATTTGGCCCACCCAATTTGACCAATTGGTCAACTTGACCCAACCTAACCCAATTTGACCTAAATGAGTCAAATTGAACCAAACATAACAAAATCAACTCTAATTTACTTGAAATTTGGGCTAACCACACTTTTGGCTCATTTCAAATATGCTAAATCAAATCCAATGCCAAATGATCATTCTATCATTGGGTCAAGGGCATCACATGAGACAAATCACCCATTTATGTGGTCATTTCCATTCCTTAGCCACTTGGTACTCTCTGAATGGTCCACCTAGGCACCTAGGACACTACCCAGAGGTGTGGTTGGGTCTATGATCCATGGGAGGTGAAATCACTCACCCTCAACATTGGAGCATTTGAAACCCATAGGACACCCATGATTCCTCCTTGGCAGCCACCTCCACACCTTCAACCAACCAAGTCAAGCAAACTCACCTCCTCCTTGCCACCCACGACTCCATGAGATGGTCAGACGACCACTAGAAGCCAAACTCGATCTGACCATCTGATCAAGATGAAGGGACGAATACAACCCCTCATTTCCACTGAAATACACACAAAAATCATTCTTGAGAGGCTTAGATACCCAAGACAACTGGCTAGAGCCATTCCCTAAGCTCCCAAGCTCATTCCTCAATCAAAAAATGTCATTCTCATCCATCCCAAAATAGGTCACCCCCATTTCTAACATAACTTCCCCATTTTTCTAGTAAACTCTTAACTTTGCACGCACCTTCCCTAGGCCTCATAGAGCAAGAACGAATCATCTCCCAAGCTTCGCAAACACTGGAGGTGGGACTTAGATCAAAGCTGAGCTCCAAATCATTGATTCATGCCCTTCGAGCGAATGTAGAGGAATTGATCCAATTGTTGCTCAACAAGGCTTCCTCTCCACTAAATGAAGCTTCCTCAATTGTTCGAGATGCCAATCTTGAGTTCCGATGAGGTATGCTTCCAAAATGAAATTATGTAAGATTTAACTAAATAATTAAATCACTTAATCAAATTGAAATCATAATCACATCGAACATTAATAAATTAAATCATGGCATGGATCTTTAGGTGTTTAATAACCTAAAGGAGTTTAATGACATTATGGTTAGTCCACATGTGTGGGAAATCTGTAAGTGTAATTAATTAAGTCCTTTAATCTAATTAACTATTAATCATGAGCCAATTACATAAGACCCCTTTTATTTCCTAGGATCATTGCAAGTTTATTTTCCATGAATATCATGTTGGCTCATAATTATTTAGTTAATTACTTTAAGGTGACATAGGTAAGGGTAACTAATTCATCTAATTAAGGGCTCAACTTAATTAACCCATAAACTCAACTTAATTACATTTCCTTAAATCTAATCAAATCACAAATGTGGGAATGGGTTTAACACAACAAGTGATGATTTCTCTTCTCCTCTTTAAATCAAATCAAATTCAAAACTTAATTAATAAAGATGCTTTGGTTTCCTTTAAAGAATCTTATTTGATTTGATTGTTTTTAAGAACTAGTTTGGTTGAATGAATCACATGCTTATATTTGATTGTCCTCTTTCCAATCATGTCAAATTTGGTATGTCATTTGAATTCATGCATCCATCTTTTCAAAATCAAGTAAAATAAAATGGATTTCCTTTATGAAGCTTCATGTGTTGATTTAATTTAATAATGTGCGGCTTTTATCAATATTAAATCCAAATGTATTTTTCAAAATCTTAAAAATGAATAATAATATGTATTATGATGCTAGTTATAAATACATAAGAAATGCATGTGCATATAGCCTAAGTATACGAATGTTGAGTTCTCTTTCCCCTCATCTATTGATTTTTATAAGATTGAATGGTAATGGGTATATAGTCTGGAAATCCGGGGAACACGAGGCTTTAGCTAGCCCCAAGTAGGTCATTTGATTGCCTCACTTCCCTGGTTTGTTACCTAGTTGGCAAAATCGAAAAGAAGAAATGTTGAATCTAAATTTTCTCATTGTTAAAAAAAGTTTTTAAAAAAAACCAAAAACCCTAAACCATAAACTAAAACCTAAACCCTGAACCTAAAACATAAACCCTAAACCTTAAACCTTAAACCCTAAAAGCCCTAAACCTACAACCCTAAACCTTAAACCCTAAAACCTACAACCCTAAACCCTAAACCCTAAGCCCCAAACATTAAACCCCTAAACCCTAAACCACACACCCTCAACCCTAAACCCTAGACCCTAAACCCTGAAAACCTAAACTAAATAAAACCTAAAACTAAAATAAATATATAAAAACCTAAACCTAAATAAAATAACAAAATAAAATAAATAAAAACCTAAACTAAAACCTAAACCTAAACATAAACCTAAACCTAAAGTTAAACCTAAAAAAATTAAAAAAAAATACTAAACTAAAATAAAATAATTAAAAACGTAAACTAAATTCAAAAACAAAATAAACATAAAAAAAGCCTAAATATCATAAAAACTAAATGTAAAATAAAAATAAAATAAACCTAAAACAAAACAAAATAAAAACTAAATAAAAACCTAAAAAAAATAAACCTAAAATAGATAAAAAAATAACCTAAACCCTAAACTAAAAAAAACATATACCTAAAATCAATAAAATAAACTAAACTAAAATAAATAAAACCAAAACCTAAACCTAAAATAAACTAAACCTAAACCCTAAACTAAAAAAAATTAACTAAACTAAGTTACACCTAAACCAAAAAAACTAAATAAATAAATTCCTAAAATTAAACCTATAAATAAAAAATAAAACTTAACCAAAAAATAAAATAAAAATAAAACTAAACAAACAACTAAGGATAAACCTAAACCTAAACCTAAAAAATATACTAAAATAAAAAACCTAAACTAAAATAAATAAACCTAAAATGAATAAACTAAACTAAATAAAAATAACCAAAATCAAAATAAAAAATAATAAAAACTAAAGTAAATAAAAAATAAACTTAATAAATTAAATAAACCTAAACCTATCACTTTACTTAATTTGAAAACAAAAACCCTAAACCATAAACCCTAAATCCAAAACCCTTAACCTTCAATCCTAAACCCTAAACCCTAAAAAAGTAATCATACATCCCTAAAAACCTAGCCAACCACAAACCACAAACCCTAAACCTAAACCTCACAAAGCCTAAAGTCTAAACCCTAAACCCAAAACTAACCCTAAACCCTGGTAACCCTAAACCCTAAACCACTAAACCCTGTGGTAAAATCGTGAGCCTAAACCCTGAACCCTGATAGTGACCACAAAACCCTGAGCCATAAACTAAACTCTAAACCCTAAAACCTAAACTAAATTAAACCTAAAAATAAATTAACTAAAAAAACCTAAACATAAATAAAATAAAAAATATATAATAAAACAAAAGAGTAAACTAAAACCTAAAACTATACTTGAAAATAAAATAAAATAAACTAAAATAAAACAAATAAAAACCTAAACTAAAATAAAAAATAAAATGTACCTAAGTATAAAAAACCTAAACAAAGTAAAAACTAAACGTAAAATAAAAATAAAATAAACATAAAATAAAATAAAATAAAATAAAAACTTAAACCTAAAAATTAAACCTTAAAAGAAAAGTTAAAAATAAATAAAAAAACTTAAACCTAAAATAAATAATAAATATTAAAAAAATAAACTTAAACCTAAACTAAAATAAGTGAAACCAAAATAAATAAACACCTAAACCTAAGCTAAATAAAATAAAATAAACTAAAAAATAAAACCTAAAAATAAACCTAAAATAAAACCCAAACTTAAACCTAAAAGTAAAATAAAAAAACTCAAACCTAAACCTAAAATAAAAAATAAACCTAAACCTAAAATAAAATAAAATAAAACTCAACTAAAAAATAAATCTAAGCCTAAACCTAAAAAATTAACTAAAGTAAAAAACCTAAACTAAAATAAATAAACTTAAACTGAAAGAAATAAACATAAATTGAATAAACTAAATAAACTTAAACCTACCAGTTTACTTAATTTTAAAAAAACCATACACCACAAACACTTAAACCTAAACCAAACCTACAACACTAAACCCCTAGCAGAAACCCTAAACCCTAAAAAAAAACCTGCTAACCACAAACCCTAAACCACAAGCATGAACCCTAAAACCCTAAACCTTAAAGCCTAAATCCTAAACCTTAAACCACACAAACCCTAAACCTAACAAACCCTAAATCCTAAAAACCCTAAACCCTAAACCCTCAACCCCAAACCCTAAACATAAACCTAAAGTAAGTAAATAAATTAAAAAATAAACTTAAACCCTAAAACCTAATTAACCTAAACCTAAACCTAAACCCTAAGAATGGGAAAAAGTTAGACGGTAGGAACATCACCGTCATCCAGGATCAATCTAGATCTAGTGGTGGAGGCAAAGGCAAAGGTTGCTTATGATGGTGGTGGGGATCCGGGTCTGGTGGATATATGGTGAGCGAGTGGAGGTTTTGGACGTAGGAGGAGCGACGTAGGTTACATTCGTGGTGGTGGCAGAGAGAGAGATCAGGGATATGATGGTGGATCCCGTTACTCGAGAGGTCAGGATGGTTCTGACAGGAACTGGAGAAATGAAAGAATGGCCGATCCAAAAATAAACATAAACCAAAACTAAAATAAACTAAACTAAAATAAATAAAACATAAACCCTAAACCTTAAACCCTAAACCCTAAACACTAAAATGCTAAACCCTAAACACTAAACCCTAAAACCTAACCCTAAACCCTAAACCCTAAAAACCTAAAAAGCAAAACCTAAACTAAATATAACCTAAAAGTAAAATAAATAAATAAACCTAAAGCTAAATAAAAAAAAAGTAAAATAAAATTGAAACCTAAACCTAAACCTAAACCTAAACCTAAAATAAATTATAAAATAAAAACTAAACTAAAATAAAATAAATAAAAACATAAACTAAAAAAAAGAAATAAAATAAACCTAAAACAAAATAAAATATAATAAAAACTAAATAAAAAACCTAAACCTAAAAAATTATCCTAAAAATAAAAAATAAAACCAAAACTTTAATCTACAAAGAACCAAAAACCTAAAATAAACAAAATAAAATAAACATAAACCTAAAAAAAATAAACTAAATTAAAAAAAATAAAACCTAAACCCTAACCCTAAACCCTAAACCCTAAACACTTAACCCTAAAAACCTAAAATCATAAAATTAAACAAAATATAACCTAAAAATAAAATAAAAATATGAAAACCTAAATAAACTTAAATAAAATAAAAACCTAAACTAGAACCTAAACCTAAACCTAAACCTATACCTAAACTTAAAAATTAAAGAAAATAAAAAATAAAAACTAAAATAAAAATAAAAATACATGTAAAACTAAAAAAAGCTTAATAAAATAAAAACTAAATATAAAATAAAAACAAAATAATCATAAAATAAAATAAAATTAAAACTAAATAAAAACCTAAACCTAAAAAATAAATCTAAAAATAAAACCTAGAAATAAATAAAAATTAAAACCTAAACCATAAGCTGAAAAAAATACCTAAACCTAAAATGAACAAAATACAATAAACATAAACCTAAATTAAATTAAACTAAGATAACTAAAAAAACTAGGCCCACAGGCCACAGACATTAAGACCCTAAACTCAACCCTCAACCCACAATAAACCACTAAACCAACCTACTCTGGCTGAAACCACTAAACGACTAACTCTGGCAAACTCACCCATATATGGCCCTAAATCCTGACCCTAAACCATATCCTAAACCCTAAACCTAAATCCTGGCTAAACCTAAACCCTAAATGCCAGGCCCTACCTGCAACCATGACCCAAGACCACTGAGCCCCACCATGAGCCTAAAATATAAGAAACCCTAAAACAAAAAAAAACCTAAACCTAAACTAAATAAAACCTAAAAAAATTACATAAATAAAACCTAAACCTAAATAAAATAAAATAAATGAAATAAAATAAAAACCCAAACTAAAACTAAACCCTAAACCTAAACCTAAACCTTAAAAAAATAAAATAAAAAATAAAGATTAAATTAAAATAAAATAATTAAAAACCTAAACTAAACTAAAAAATAAAATAATCCTAAAAATGAAAAACCTAAATAAAATACAACCTAAACGTAAAATAAAAATAAAATAAACCTAAAATAAAATATAATAAAAACCTAAACCTAAATAATAAAACTAAAAATAAAACCTAATCCCTAAACTAAAAAAAAAAATTAAACGTAAAATAAAAATAAAATAAACCTAAACCAGACTAAAATAAACTAAACTAAAATAAGTAAAACCTAAACTTAAACCTAAGATAAACTAAACCTAAACATAAACCTAAACTAAATAAAATAAAATATACTAAAAATAAAACTAAACCTAAAGTAAAAAATGAAACTTAAAAATAAACCTAAAATAAAAACCTAAAACCTAAACCTAAAAAATAAAATAAAAACCTAAACCTAAATCTAAAAATAAAAAATATAAGTGAAATATAAAAAATAAAATTAATATAAAACTAAACTAAAAAATAAACATAAACCTAAACCTAAACCTAAAAAACCTAAATAAAAAAATAATAAATACAAAATAAAAGAACTAAACTAAATAAAAAAATAAACGAAATAAAAATATAAAATAAACTAAATAAACTTAAACCGACCTATTTACTTAATTTAAAAAAAATCCCTAAACCCTAAACCCTAATCCCTAAATACTTAATCCTAAACCCTAAACCCTAAACCCTAAACCCTAAAGCTAACCCTAAACCTACAACCCTAAACCTACAACCCTAAAAAACCCTAAACCCTAAACTAACCCTAAACCGTAAATAAAACCTAAACCATAAACTAAAAGCTAAACCTAAAATAAAAAAACATAAACTTAAACCTAAAACTAAATAAACTAAAAACCTAAACCTAAATAAATTAAAATCAAAACCTAAACCTAAACCTAAATAAATGAACTAAAAAATAAACCTAAATAAACTTAAACCTAAACCCAAACTAAATAAACCTAAACCAAAAATAAAAATAAAAACTTAGACCTAAACCTAAACCTAAACCTAAAATCTAAAAAAAACTTAAACCTAAACCTAAACCTAAACTAAACTAAATAAATAAAAATAAAATTACAAACCTAAACCTAAATAAATAAACTAAATAAAATAAATAAAACTAAATTAAATTAATAGATTAAATAAAACCAATACGCAAACCTAAACCTAAAGTAAACTAAATAAACCAAAACAAATCTAAACCTAAAACCTAAACCTAAACCTAAAAACCTAAACTTAAACCTAAAGTAAACCTGAACCTAAACCTAAACTAAACTAAAAACTAAAAACTAAAAAACCTAAACCTGAATAAAACCTAAACCTTAACTAAACTAAATAAACCCAAACCTAAACCTAAAAATAAACCTAAAACCTAAACCTAAACTATATAAATAAAATAAATAAATAAATAAAAAATACACCTAAACCTAAACCTAAACCTAAACCTAAACCTGAACCTAAACCTAAATAAACCTAAACCCAAAAATCTAAACCTAAATTAAGATAAACTAAACAAGAAACCCAAACCTAAAAAAATTAAAATAAAAGCTAAACCTAAACCTAAACTAAAACATAAATATATAAACCTAAACCTAAACCTAAACTAAAATAAACCAAAAAAATAAAATTAAAATTAAAAATAAAAACTAAAATAAACTAATAAAATAAAACATAAACCTAAACTTAAACCTAAAACTAAACCAAAAAAGCTAAATATAAACATAAACTATAATAAACTAATATAAATAAAATAAATAAAACCAAAACTAAAGCTAAATAAATAAAACTAAAAACTAAACCTAAACATAAATAATAAAACCTTAATATAAACTAAATAAATGAAAAATTAAATAAAATAAACCTAAAACTAAACTAAATAAAAATAAACCTAAAACCTAAACCTAAACCTAGGCTAAAAGCCTAAACCTGACCTAAAAAAAAACCTAAACCTAAACCTAAAACTACACCTAATCCTAAACCTAAACCTAAACCAAAATAAATCTAAAACCTAAACCTAAATAAACCTAAACTTAAACCTAAACCTAAAATGACTAAATAAAATAAAAACTAAACTAAATAAAATACAAATAAACTTAAAACCTTAAATCCAAACTAAAACCTAAACTCAAAAACCTAAACCTAAACCTAAACCAAACAAAATAAATCTAAATAAATAAAACCTATAGAAAAATAACCTAAACTAAGTAAACTTAAACCTAAACATAAACCCTAAAACCCTAAACCTTAAACCCTAATCCCTAAACCCTAAACCTTAAAAACCTAAAACCTGAGCCCTGACACTAAACCATGGGCCCTAAACCTGCCCAAACCTAAACCCTAAACCTAACTGAAAGCTAAACCTAAACCCTAAACCTTAAACACTAAACCCTAAAACCCTAAACCCTAAGCCTTAAACCCAAAACCCTAAACCCTAAACCCTAAACCTTAAATGCTAAAAACCCAAAAACCTAAACCTAAACTAAATAAAACCTAAAAATAAAATATTTTAAAAAAAAAGATAAACCTAAATAAAATAAAATAAATAAAATAAAATAAAAACATAAAATAAAATATAAATCTAAACTTAAACCTAAACATAAAAATAAAATCAAATCAAAAAATAAAAAACTAAACTAAAATAAAATAAATAAAAACCTAAACTAAACTAAAAAATAAAATAAACCTAAAAATAAGAAACCTAAATAAAATAAAACCAAAAAGTAAAATAAACATAAAATAAAATAAAATAAAAACAAAATAAAAACCTAAACCTAAATAATAAACCTAAAAATAAAACCTAAAAATAAATAAATAATAAAATGTAAAATACACCTAAACGTAGACCGAAACTAAACTAAACCTCAACATAAACCTAAACTAAATAAAATAAAATATACTAAAAATAAATCTAAACCTAAAACTAAAATAAAAACCTAAAACCTAATCCTAAAAAAAATAAAATAAAACCTAATCCTAAACATAAAAATAAAAAATAAAACATAAACCTAAAATTTTTATAAAATTAAAATTGAAATAAAATAAAAACCAAAACTAAAACCTAACCTAAAATTAAAAAGAAAAAGAAATAAAAACTAAAGTAAAATAAAATAAATAAAAACCTAAACTAAACTAAAAAAATTAAAAAACAAATAAAATAAAAACTAAACCTAAAATAAATAAAAAAACATAAAATTAAGTATAATAAAATTAAATAAAAACTTAAACCTAAAAGATAAGCCTAAAAGTTAAACCTAAAAATAAATAAAAAATAAAACCTTCACCCTAAACTATAAAAAAAAACCTAAAGCTATAATAAAAATAAAATAAACCTAAACCTATACTAAAATAAATAAAACCAAAACCTAAATCTAAAATAAACTAAACCTAAACCTAAACTTAAACCCTAAATAAATTTAAATAAGCTAAATATAAACCAAAACCTAAACTAAATAATTAAACCTAGAAATAATTCTTAAATAAAACCTAAATCCCAAACCTAAAAAAACATAAAAACCTAATCCTAAACAGAAAAGTAAAAAATAAAACATAAACCTAAATTTTAAATAAAAATAAAACTAAACTAAAAAGTAAACATAAACCTAAAAAATAAACTAAAATAAATAAACCAAACTAAATATAAATAGAACTTAAACCTAAATATAAATAAAAAATAAAATAAACTAAAATAAATTCAAAATAAGCTAAATAAACATAAACATACTAGTTTACTTATTTCTTTTTTTTTGAAACCATAAACCCTAAACTCTGAACCCTAAATGCTAAATCCTAAACCCTAAACCCTAAACCTTAAACCTTAAACCCTAAAACTAACACTAAACCTACAACCCTAAACCTACAACCCTAATCCATAAAAAACCCTAAACCCTAAATCAAAAAACCCTAAACTCTAAACCTTAAACTAACCTTAAATTCTAAACCCTAAACCAGAAAAACCCTAAACTCTAAAGGTTAAACCCTATACCCTAAATGCTAAACTAACCCTAAACCCCGGGCTAACCCTAAACACTAAAGCTTAAACACTAAACCATTAATCTTAAACCCTAAATCCTAAACCCTAAACCCTAACCATAAATACTAAACCCAAAACCCTAAAACTCTAAACCCTAAATCATAAACACTAAACCCTGAAAACATAAAAACTAAATCCTAAACTAAATAAAACCTTAAAATAAAATAAATAAATAAAACCTAAACCTAAATAAAATAGAAAAATAAAATAAAATAAAATTGTACGCTAAAACCTAAACCTAAATCTTAAAATAAAATAAAAAATAAAATTTACTAAAATAAAATAAAGAAAAACTCAAACTAAACTTAAAAATAAAATAAACTTAAGAATTAAAAACCTTCATAAAATAAAAACTAAACAAAAAAAATTAAAATAAAAACTAAATAAAAACTTAAACCTAAAAAATAGACCTAAAAATAAAACCTATAAATAAAAAAATAAATAAAACCTAAACCCTCACCTAAAAAAAACCTAAACCTATACTAAAAATAAAATAAATGAAATAAAATAAAACTAAACCTTAACTAAAATAAATTAAAATAAAATAAATTAAACCTAAACCTAAACCTAAAATAAACTAAACCTAAACCTAAACTTAAAAAAGTAAAATAAACTAAAAAAAAAAACCTAAAAATAAACCAAAAATAAAAACCTAAAACCTAAACCTGAAAAAATAAAATAAAAACCTTAACCTAAACCTAAAAATAAAAAGTAAAACCTAAACCTAAAAAATAAAATAAAGATAAAACTCAACTAAAAAATAAACTTAAACCTAAACCCAAACCTAAATAATAAACTAAAATAAATAACCTAAACTAGAATAAATAAACCTAAAATAAATAAACTAAACTAAATAAAAATAAAAAATAAACCTAAATAAAAATAAACATAAAATAAACTAAAATAAATAAAAATAAACTAAATAAACCTAAACCTACATGTTTACTTTATTTAGAAAGAAAAACCCTAAACCCTAAATCTGAAACCCGAAACCCTAACCCTACAACCCTGAACCATAAATTAAAACTTGAACCCTAAACCTAAAACCTAAACCATAATACCTAAACTCAAAACCCTGAAACCTAAAAAGCCTAAGCCCTAAACCCTAAACCCTAAATCCTAAATCCTAAACCCTAAAATCGTAAACCTTAAACCCTAAATCTTAAACCCTAAAACCTAAACCCTAAACCGTAAACCCTAAACCCTAATCCTAAACCCTAAACCCTAAACTCCAAACCCTAAACTCTAAATCCTCAACTAACCCTAAAACTTAAACCCTAAATGCCAAACCCTATACCACTAAAAGCTAAAAATCTAAACATAGAAAAACCTAAAAATAAAATAAATAAATAAACCTAAACCAAAATAAAATATTAAAAAAATAAAATAAAATAAAAACCAAAACTAAAACCTAAACCTAAACCTAAACCTAAAAAAATAATACAAAACAAAAATTAAAATTAAAATAAATAAATAAAAACCTAAACTAAAGTAAAAAATAAAAAATCTAAATAAAATAAAAACTAAACTTAAAATAAAAAGAAAATAAACTTAAAATAAAAAATAAACCTAAAATAAAATAAAATTAAAACTAAATAAAAACCCAAACCTAAAAAATAAACTTCAAAATAAACAAAAAATAAAACCTAAACCCTAAACTACAAAAAACCTAAACATAAACCATAAATAGAATAAAATAAAATAAAAATAATACTAAGCCTAAACTAAAAAATCAAACCTAAAAATAAACCTTAAATAAAAACCTAAACCTAAAAATAAAAAATAATACATAAACCTAAAAAATAACATAAAAATAAAACTAAACTAAAATGTAAACCTAAACTTAAACCTAAATCAAAAAAATAAACTAAAATAAAAACCTAAGCTAAAATAAGTAAACCTAAAACAAATAAACTAAACTAAATAAAATTAAAATAAACCTAAATAAAAATAAAAAATAAAATAAATTAAACTGAATAAAAAATAAACTAAATAAAACTAAACCTACTAGTTGACATAATTAAAAAAGAATTGAAAAAAAAAAGAAAGAACCCTAACCCTGAACCCTAAACCCTAACCCCTAAAACTAACCCTAAACCATAAACCCTAAACCTGTAACCCTAAGCCATAAAATCATAAACCTTAAAACATTAAACCCTAAACCCTAAACATTAAACCCTAAACCATAAACCATAAAACTTACAACCCTAAACCCTAAGCCCTAAACCATAAGAACCTAAAAACCAAAACCTAAACTCAATAAAACCTAAAAACAAAATAAATAAAAACCCTTAACCTAAATAAAATAAAAATATAAAATAAAAATAAAAACCTAAACTAAAACTTAAAAAAAATCCTAAACTTAAACCTAAACCTAAATGTGAATATAAATTAAAATAAAATAAATAAAAATCTAAACTAAACTACATAATAAAATAAATATAAAAATTAAAAACCTAAATAAAATAAAAACAAAACAAAAAATAAAAAAATAAATCTTAAAAACAATAAATTAAAAATTAAATAAAAACCTAAACTTAAAAATAAAACATATAAATAAATACAAAATAATACCTAAACCCTAAACTAAAAAAAAACTAAACCTAAAATAAACAAAATAAAATAAAGTTAAACCTAACAAAAATAAACTAAACTAAAATAAATAAAACCTAAACCTAAACCTAAAATAAACTAAACCTAAACCATAAACTAAATAAAATAAAATTAAATTAAACCTAAACCTAAACTAAAAAAGTAAAACCTAAAACCTAAACATAAACCTAAAAAAAATCTAAACCTAAAAAATTAAATAAAAATAAAACTAAACCAAAAAAATAAGCATAAACCTAAACTTAAACTTAGAAAATAAACTAAAATAAAAACCTTAACTAAAACAAATAAACTTAAAATAAATAAACTAAATTAAATAAAAAAAATAAACCTAAATAAAAATAAATAAATAAAATAAACTAAAATAAATAAAAATAAACTAAATAAACATAAACCTATCAGTTTAATTAATTCTTTTTAAAAAAATAAAAACCCTAAATCTTACCCCTTAAATCCTAAACCCTAAACCCTAAACCTTAAACCTAACTCTAAACCATAAACCCTAAACCAACAACCCTAAACCCTAAACTTTAAAAAACCCTAAACCCTAAACAACCCTAAACCCTAAACCACAACCTGATCCACCCTCTAAATCCTAAACACTAAACCCTAAAACTAATCCTCCTACCACGGACCCCAACTTATGGCTGTACACCCTAAACTTTAAAACACTAAACATTAAACCCTAAACCCCACCTTCCCAGGCTAAATCTTAAACCAAAACCTTAAACCCTAAACCATAAACCCCAATCACTAAACCCTAAACTTTAAACCCTAAAAACCTAAAAACTTAAACATAAACTAAAAAAAACATAAAACTAAAATAAATAAAAAACCTAAACCTAAATAAAATAAAATAGAATAAAACAAATTTAAATCAAAAACAAAAACCTAAACCACCTAAACATAAAAATAAAATTAAATAAAAATTAAAAACAAAACTAAAATAAAATAAAAATATAATAAACATAAAATAAAATAAAATAAAAACTAAATAAGTACCTAAACCAAAAAATAAATCTAAAAGTAAATCTTAAAGTAATTAAAAAATAAAACCTAAACCCTAAACTAAAAAAAACCTAAACCAAAAATAAACTAAATTAAAATAAATAAAACCTAAACTTAAACCTAAAATAAACTAAACCTAAACTCTAAACTAGATAAAATAAAATAAACTAAAAATAAACCTAAACCTAAAATAAAAAATAAAACCTAAATCAAAAGCCTAAAAAAATAAAATAAAAATCTAAACCTAAACCTAAAAATAAAAAATTAAATAACAATAAAATGAAACAATAAAATAAGCATAATCCTAAATCTAAGCCCAAAAATAAACTAAAATAAAAAACTGAAACTAAAATAAATAAACCTAAAATAAATAAACTAAACTAAATAAAAATAAAAAATAAACCAAAATAAAAATAAATAGCAAAATAAACTAAAATAAATAAAAAAATAAACTAAATAAAGCTAAACCCGCCCATTTACTTAATTTTAAAAAAAACCATGAACCCAAAACACTAAACCCTAAACCCTAAATTCTAAACCCTAAACCTACCTAACCTGATCACGTGACCATATGCTACATTGCTAAAATCTAAAATCCTCTGCTACCCCACTTAATTAACTTAAACCACACTAAACCCTCAGTGACCCTAAATCCTAATCCATAAACACTAAAACCATAAGTTGAAAACCACTAACCCTGACCCTAAAAGCCTACCCTAAAGCGTGGGCTAAACCTCAACTACCCCACTGAGCTTTGTGACACCTAAACCTAAACCTGACCCTAAAGACAAAAGCCTAAACACTCAACCCTAAACCTTAAACCCTAAAACCCTAAACACTAAACCCTAAACCCTTAACCCTTAATACCTAAAAATCTAAACCTAAACTAAATAAAACTTAATAATAAAATAAATAAATAAACCTAAACCTAAATAAAATAAAAACCTAAACTAAAACCTAAAACTAAACTTAAAAATAAAATAAAATAAAAAATTAAAATAAACTAAAATGAAATAAATAAAAACCTAAACTAAAAAAAATAAACCTAAGAATCAAAAACTTAATAATAAAAACCTAAATAAAATAAAAACTAAACATAAAATAAAAATGAAATAAAAATAAAATAAAGTAAAATAAGAACTAAATAAAACCTAAACCTAAAATGTAAACCTAAAAAATAAAACTTATATCATAAATTAAAAAAAAACTAAACCTAAAATAAAAATAAAATAAACAAAATAAAGTAAACCTAAACCTAAACCTCTAATAAACTAAACCTAAAACTAAACCAAAATTAAATAAAATAAAATAAACTAAAAATATACCTAAACCTAAACTAAAAAAATAAAACCTAAGAATAAATCTAAAATAAAAATAAAAAACATAAACATATAAAAATAAAATAAAAGCCTAAATTTAAACCAAAAAATAAAAAATAAAAAAATCTAAACTTTAAAATAAAATAAAAATAAAACTCAACTAAAAATAAAAAACCTAAACTAAATTAAATAAACCTAAAATAAATAAACGTAACTAAATAAAAATAAAAAATAAACCTAAATAAGAATAAAAAATAAATAGATTCAAATAAATTAAAAATAAACTAAATAAATCTAAACTTATTGTTTTACTTAATTTAAAAAGAACCCTAAATCCTAAACCTACTACCATAAACCTACAAACCTAATCCCTAAAACCCTAAACCCTAAAACCTAATTCATAAACCCTAAAACCTAGACCCTAAAACCCTAAACCCTAAGCGGTAAACCCTAAACCCTAAAACCTATAACCTTAAACCCTAAACCCCAAACCATAAACCTTAAACTAACCCTAAACCCTAAACTAACCCTAAACCCTAAGAATGGGCAAAACCTTAATGATAGGAACATCACCGTCAACTAGGCTCAGTCTTGATCTAGTAGTGGAGGCAATGACAGAGGTGGCGATTATCACAATGGTGGTGGGGGATCTGGAGGTGTTGGTGGATATGGAGGTGGTGGTCGGATAAGTGGTTATTATGGAGGCGGTAGGAGCAACGGAGGTTACAACCATGGTGGTGGCGGAGGGACAGATCAGGGATATGATGGTGGATCCCGCTAGTCGAGAGGTGGGGGTGGTTCTGATCGAAACTACAAAAATAAAAAAACAACTGATCCAATTTGTTTCTTATGAAACTATGTTTTTACAGTAGAGAAGGTTATCCTTATCTATGATTTTTGATTTTCTCTATGGGTGCTCATTTTTTATCTATGTCATCGCTTGTGTCTTAGAAAACTTGGGGTGCTACTTGGTTGATGAAGCTAAAAAGAAGAAATGTTGAATATGAATTTATTCTCCGTTAAAAAAAACCGTAAACCCTAAACCCTTAACTAAAACATAAATCACAAACCTAAAAGTTAAACCCTAAACCCTAAACCCTAAACCCCAAACCCTAAACCCTAAACTAACCCAAAACCCTATACTATCCCTAAACGCCCTAAATCCTAAACCCTAAAAAGCTAAAACCTAAAGCTAAACTAAATAAAATGAAAAAATAAAATAAATAAATAAACCTAAACCAGAATAAAATAAATAAATAAAATAAAATAAAAACCTAAACTAACACATAAACCTAAACCTAAAAAGAAAATAAAATAAAAATTAAAAACTAAACAAAAATAAAAGAAATAAAAAACTAAACTAAACTAAAAAATAAAAAACCTAAATAAAATAAAAATTAAATCTAAAATAAAGATAAAATTAACCTAAAATAAAAAAATAAAATAAAATAAAATAAAATATAAACTAAACAAAAACTTAAACCTAAAAAATAAAACCAACAAATAAATAAAAAATAAAATCTAAACCCTAAACTAAAAAAAACCTAAACCTAAAATAAAAAATAAACAAAATAAAATAAACCTAAACATGAACTAAAATAAACTAAATTAAAATAAATAAAACCTAAACCTAAGCCTAAACCTAAACCTAAACTAAAAAAAAACTAAAAATAAACCCAAACATAAATTAAAAAATAAAACCTAAACTTAAAAAAGTAAAATAGGATCCTAAACATAAACCTAAAAATAAAAAAATAAAACATAAACCTAAAAAAGAAAATAAAAATAAAACTAAACTAAAAAAAACCTAAACCTTAAAAATAAACTAAAATAAAAAACCTAAACTAGAATAAATAAACCTAAAATACATAAATTAAACTAAATAAAAAAATAAACCTAAATAAAAAAAAAATATCATAAACTCAAATAAATAAAAAATAAACTAAATAAACTTAATGAGCCTTAATAGTTTATTTTAGGCTTAGGTTTTTTTTTAAGTTCAGGGTTTAGGTTATTTTTTTATTTCCTTTTAGGCTTTATTTTTATTTCTAGGTTTTTAATTATTTTTTATTTTATTTAATTTTAGTTTTATTTTATGTTTAGGTTTTATTTTATTTATTTTTTATATTTTTAGGTTTAATTTATTTATTTAGTTTAGTTTAGGTTTTGATTTATGTTATTTTAGTTTACTTTTTGTATTTTTTATTTTTTTATATTTAAGTTTAGGTTTGGGTTTAGGTTTTAGTCTAGGTTTTAATTTTATTTTATTTTATTATTCTATTTAGGTTTAATTTTTTTAAATTTATTTTATTTTTATGTTATATTCAGTTTAGGTATAAATTTTTTGGTTTATAGGGCTTAGGGATTAGGGTTTAGGGTTTAGGGTTTGTGGTTTAGGGTTTAGTGTTTAGAGTTGTAGATTTTAGGGTTTAGGCTTTAGGGTTTAGGGTTTAGGGTTTCAGGGTTTAAGGTTTAGGGTTTTGGGTTTAGGGTTTTTTAGTTTATTTTATTTTTATATTATGTAAACTCGTAGGTTTAGGTTTATTTAGTTTATTTTATATTTATTTTATATTTTTATTTAGTTTAGTTTATTTAATTTAAGTTTGTTTATTTTAGTTTATGTTTTATATTTTAGTTTATATTTTTGGTTTAGGTTTAGGTTTTATTTTTTATTTTTAGGTTTAGGTTTAGATTTTTATTTTATTTTTTTAGGTTTAGGATTTTATTTTATTATTTAGGTTTAGGTTTTAGGTTTTATTTTTTAGTTTAAGTTTAAGTTTACTTTTAATTTATTTTATTTTATTTAAGTTTAGGTTTAGGTTTAGGTTTAGTTTATTTAAGGTTTAGGTTTAGGTTTTATTTATTTTAGTTTAGTTTATTTTAGTTTAGGTTTAGGTTAACTATATTTTTATTTTAGGTTTAAATTTTTTTTAGTTAGGATTGAAGTTCTATTTTTTAGGTTTAGGTTTTTAATTTGTTTTTATTTTATTTATTTAAGGTTTATTTTATTTTTTTTAGGTCTAGTTTTTATTTTTATTTTATTTTATTTTTAGGTTTAAGTTTAGCTTTAGCTTTAGATTTAGGTTTTAGTTTAAGTTTTTATTTTATTATTTTATTTTGGTTTAGATTTTTTATTTATTTTCTTTTTATGTTTTATTTAGTTTAGGTTTAGGTTTTTAGCTTTTTAGGGTTTAAGGTTTATGGTTAGTTGAGGGTTTAAGCTTTTTTTTGGGTTTTTTAAGGTTCAGAATGAATAACATTGAGAATGATCAATAACATTGAGAATAAATTGGCTAAAATGGATAATCTGAATGCCCAAGAACATGAGACTCGGTTAGAGCAATTATAAACAACCTTGCAAGGATATATTGATAAAGAAGAGGACCTTCTTAGACAAAAAAAACCTTCATCTAATATCTTCCTCCATGGAGATAAGAACTCAAAATATTTTCATGCTTGTATTATGAAGGGATAGAAGGAAAATGAATAACAAGAATTAAAGGTAACAATGGGAGATGGATTCAAAATCAAGAAGGTATCATGGAAGATTGTACGCACTATTTTTCCAACATACTCAAGTAACTACATGAAGATAATATAACCCTCTAGTCTGATCTGCATTTCCCTCGGACATAAAGAGAATTGATCAACAATGAGAAGCTTGTTTCAGTACCAATGGAAGATGAGCTTTTAATTGCACTTAACTCAATGGATGGCAATAAAGCAGCTGGACTAGATGGTTTTACAACCCTCTTTTATCAAAAGACATGGAACATTATGGGTAAGGATGTCACCAATGCCATACAAAACTTCTTCAAAGGACAGAATATCCACCAATTCTTCTCGTTGTCTTGATTCATAAAGATAAAGATCATCAAACTTGGGATGAATTCATACCCATATACTTAACCCTTGTTATCAACAAAATTATTAGTAAGATCATTGCAAATAAGATTCAAAATCTACTAAAAAATCTCATCTCCCCAAACTAAGAAGCCTTTGTAAAAGGTAGGAATATCATACAACATACTGCTAAGGAACACACCAAGGACATTGATAGAGGAAGAAATACACCATGAAACTTGACTTTCAAAAAGCCTTTGACATAATTAACTGGTGTTTCATACTTACATCTCTTAAGGAGAGAGGTTATTTTTGATTAATTTGCATTCTAATACAAAAACTTTTCACTCTAAGCCACTACAAGATTTTTCATAATGGGCAATCACATGGCTTCTTCCAAGACAATAGGTATGTCAAATAGAGAGATCCTATCTCCTCTTCCCTCTTCAATTTAGCTTTAGACCTACTCTCCAAAAAAGTAAATATTGCAACAAAATCCAAGAAAGAGTTTGGCTTTCAAAATTCAAGTAATCTAAAGATCACACACTTGACATTTGCTAATGATTTATTACATTTCTATAAAGGGAATAAGAATTAAATCAATACATAGATGGAAATCATCAAGGAATTTACACTAACATAAGGTATGAAACTTAATGTTAACAAGTGTTTTTTGTGATAGGAAGGGAATCAGCCAAAGTAAAATCAACTAGATTAAAGAGAAGATAGGATTCAATCACACAACATTTCCATTTCAATACCTTGGCATCCAACTTTACAAAGGAAAACTTACTTCCTCACTATTTCATGACCTCTTTGACAAAATACGAAGAAAAATACAATCTTAGGAGAATTCCATGCTCTCATTTGGTTGAAGGATCACATGGGTGAGAAGCATCCTCAACTCCATTCTACTATACACTACCCAAATGCAACATATCCCTAAAATAATTCAAAAGAGAATTGAAAGGATGCTTAATAGATTCATTTGGAGCCTCGAGCAAAATCAATTCACTGGGCTAGCTGAAAGAAGTTATGAAAACTAACTTGTAATGGAGGTTTGGGGCTTAAAATGATAAAGGATAATATTAACTGCAACACAATCAAATTGTGGATCAGATTTAGAGAAAGAAATACCTTATGGGCTGAATATATCTATCATAAGTACTGATAGAAAACTCATCCAATGATAATAAAAGTAAGGAAATTAGACTCCTTAATTTGGAACACATGTTACAACACCAAGAAAGGTTTAAGACTTGATATATTAGGATCTAGGGGACAAAAAAATAAACTTCTAGAATGATGATTGGACTGGTGATGATGCTATTGTTAGATGGAAAATTGAAGGGGGCCAAAATAGTTCTCAATTCACATTGGAATGAACTCAAAGAGAGAGCAACATATATGTAAAGCAATCTGCAAGATACTAATGGTAAATAATAGAAAGAACAAGCTCATCATTAAAGGTCAATCCAATGCAACAACCATTACTAAAATTATATATATGAAATGGTGGGACACATCCAAAAAATTTCCATGGGGTAATGTTATTTGGAGCTCAACAATTAAACCATCGATCTCCATTTATTGTTGGAGATTATTTCACAACCTCATACTAATGGATGCATGCACAAGCTTAAAGGCCAAAGACTACCTTCAATATGTTTACTATGCAAGGAGGAAGAAGAAAGCATTCCAAATTTCTTTATCAGCTATAAATTTAGTACATAGATATGAGAGGTATTTTCTACTCTATTCCAAATTGACATGAATTACAAGACTTGTTCTATATATGAATTAATAGCTAGTTGGCAGGCCATAGATCAATTCAGTATCAATATCATGCTAATTACCCCCTTGTGTTATCATATAGTTCCTATGGATGGCCAGAAATGAGATTAAGTATAATAAGAGCAAAATAATAATAGCTATTGTCACATGAAATATTAGAGCTTACTTATACAAAGCCATAAATAATGGAGTAATTCAGAAAACTTATTTTTTTGGAAGGATAGGACTCTGTGTTGAAAACCCTAACATAGATGGAAAATCATTCTCTAGAACAAACCATCCCATGGAATAATCAAGATAAACATAGATGGGAGCATTGATCCTAAAACTAAACATGCTGGTATTGGAGGAATTTTTAGAGGAAAAAATAGTGAATACTTAAAGCATTTTTTCATGCCTTACACTGCCTTGTCCCCAGTGCATGTTGAAGTTACAGCTTATCTTTTTGCACTCAAGACAACCTCTATTCACCTAATGAAAAGTACTGGATTGAATCTGACTCCATGACACTTGTCAATATACTAAAATAGAACAAAGAAAATTATATTTCGTGGTTCATCATTAGTGAGATTAAATTCTAGCAAAAACTGCTAAGAGAATTAAACGTTATCATCTCTCATTTCCATAAGGAGGGCAACAGGCTTGCTTATTTGTTAGCCAAACACAATGCTTCTTCTCAATCTTTTTGCATCTTTATATAGACCCATAATTGGCTTTCCTGGTGAATAGTGATAATTTGGAATTACCTTATATCAGAGCTAAACCTATGTAAAATAGTCTTGATTTGATTATTTTGGATTACTTGTATTATATTGTGGTCAATGAAAATTTTTCTTTCATTCAAAAAAAATAAACTAAACTAAACTTATCCTTTGATTCAAACTTTGAAATCCATAAAGACATACACTAACTACTTTAATCCAAAGTTTTCTCAGGATATGGCTCCTCAGATGTAATTAACTACAGGGGTTTACCCTGAAACTTATAACTTAGCTTAAAATGAACCCTATCTTATTTCATCCAGAAAATTTTTAAGAAAAACTATGGTATATGTCGACCCATCAGCCTCAAGAGTCCTTATTAAGTGATTGAATCCATCATAGGGTGATATCTTTACTTTCTGATGTAGTATATTATTTTTTGATGTTGTCTTCGATCACTAAATAAGTACCCCAAAAATTTGCATGGTGTCATTTCACATTTTAATCATCATCAATTTTTTTAGTATAAGAAAAGGTGAGTTATAATTGATGAGACAATAGATCTTATGATGTCCAAAAATAAGTTTCACTCGATATCCTTTGGCATTATGTTTATTGACTTTTCAAATTATCTTTATAATCATTTTGGAAAGATTCATGCTAAGGACTTACACATGCCACACATTTTCTTTGTTAAGTACATTCTTGTAAGTGAATTCATACAAAGTAATAATTATAAAGAAAATTGTCGAAAAGGTGAGTTAACGAGACTTGTTGAAGATAACTTGCGATTAAAGTAATTAATTTTTTTAGTAAATAATAAAGAGTTATATTAGATATTTTAAGTAAAAGTTTATGAAGACATCAATGTATATAAAGAAGTAAATAAAAATATTATCAATATCTAATCTTTCGATAGTAAAAAATTGTCAAGTTACATAACAATATTATAACATTGGATACCTTTTTAGCAAAATTTGAATTACCTAAAAAAGAACATGCTTAAACATTGTAT
Source organism: Cymbidium sinense (assembly GCA_021442155.1). Classification (NCBI taxonomy): domain Eukaryota; kingdom Viridiplantae; phylum Streptophyta; class Magnoliopsida; order Asparagales; family Orchidaceae; genus Cymbidium; species Cymbidium sinense. Next base: position 64,495,341 of record CM038216.1, read on the forward strand.
TTGGCATACATGTACTTTAAAAATAAAGTTTATCAATCTTGTTGAGTATAAAGATGAAATAAGGAACAATTTCTAAGAAAGATAAGCTTTCTATATAGACATGTTGGTAAACGAGGGTGTAGTAAATTATTCATGGTTCAATTAAGCTTCTTTTACTAGAGTACTAATAAAAACATGAATTGCTTGAAATAGGAGAAGATTTTTAATTTTGAAAATGATGGACACTCATCTCTTGAAAATATACATAGAAAACACCCATCTAATCATGATTCATGACTTAAAATTTTCATTTGATATTTCAATAATATTAACTTATCATATATATTGTATCTCGTAATCAACTCTTTTATAAATGAAACAAATGTACTCTTTGTAATTAAATGAACCTATTTTTTATCTTTTATGTTCAATATCTAACTTTTAGTTAAAGAGTATATGATTTAAAAGATTGTCAAGTCATGACACACTATCATTCCCCTTTGATATATTTCTTTTGTATTGCTCTTCTCTACCAATTATATACAAGGCTAAAACTTAGAGAATAAAACTATATTCCAATCAAACTCAAAATGCTTTTTTCTGTCAATGTCATCAAATCTAATCATCACCTTGAATTAAGTTTCTCCTTCTATTAGAACTATGTTTTCTTAAGGTAACTAGCTGGGCTTATCAGGTAAAATAAACTCACATGTTGCACAATGTAAATCTTAGTCACAAAGGTGGAGTCACATTCTAGAGTTGGAGTTTTTATAAATTTCTAAAAGCTTCTAAAGTTTATTAATGTGGATATTCTTCATACATTGAATGCATAATCCTTTTTAAAAGCATGTAAGGCAAATGAAAAAAAAAGAAGAAAAAACAACTTTTTGAATACAAAATTTCCATATATAACATTTTCAAATATTGTAAATATAATAATAATTTAACAAATATTTGAATTGCAAGTTGCTTAGGCAAAAACTACAAAATTTGAGTACGTAATCATTCAATGTCAAGTGCCATATTTTTCAAAATGCAAAATTAGTAAGAAATATTCTTGAAATAATTTTAGTTAATCTCTTAATCAAAGAACTTAGTCTTGATTAGACAACAAGTTTCAAATCATTAATGTTCATAATTTTGTGCTAAAAGAAGGTGATAAATTAATGCAATAATTCATAGGTTCCTCTAATAGAAAGTACAATAAGTAGGATTCAAAGTATATTATATGATCACCTATATCAATCTTTCTCTTATCAAATATACAAGATAAAGTACGTTTTTCATTGTTTAGATAAAATGACTTTATTAACTGGAAAAGGAGTTGATGGCTTTGCCCTCATGTTTGGTGGGTTTCTTCAAAGCATAGATCCTATTGATATTTGTACCTTCAAAGTGGATCTTGAAACTCTTTTTTGAGTTATCTTGATCATTATTCTTGTTAAAAATTCTATGTCATCTAATTTTTAACATATAATGAGAGTTTTGTTTTTTCTATTTTCCAAGGTCTTGATATTTCTACATTTTAACTCTTAAAAGCTTATCTCTTCTGATTTTGGCTTATTCCACATTCACCACACATTCAAGATTTTGGTTCAAAAAAATTATATGGGAAATCTAGAGCCTAATTAACACATTAAATAAGAAATAATAATAAGAAATTTAAAAAAAAGAAAAAAAAATTGAGTACAAGGTCAAGAATTTCATTATAACGAATTTAAGTACAAGAAATTTCTCCACTTAGAATGGAAATTGGCTCTATAGTGATATCATTTTGGTTTCCATAAGAGAGGGTACATATTGGACTAAATAATGAATGTATAAAATCTCATCCATTACTTTCTTGCTATAAGCTACATGAGACATGTAGCCAAACTAAGCCCTATCTAAAGTTCCTAAGATTGTTTACTTAGTTAAGGAAATTTAATAAAGTTGTCATTTGATATAGTTAATGCCTAATTCTTGACCAATTTCATCTCATTATGGCATATGGTTGTCTCTTAAAATATCTTTTCCATATCACCTATAAATTAGGCTACCCAAGCTTAGGCATTTATTTTTATCTACTCTAAAGCAACTACATGAACTACTCCTATTACTAAGAAAATTGATCAATCTAACTAACCTTATACAACATCAAAGTTAATTTATGGTAATTATTTATACATTACCTTCACTTAGGAAGGGACTTTGGAAAAAAACTTCTAGTAAATGTTATGTTATTGAAGTTTATATAATAAGAGAGGTGGAGATAGAAATTAAAATATCTTCACTTTCCCTTTGCATAGCAGATACTATTCTTTACTATACTAAACACAAACCTTTTGAGTTGAATCACTTAGATTTGATTTCTTTTCTCTTTTTAATAGGTTGAGGTTTTTATTTCTCCAACAACCCATTTTGTTAAGGTTAAAATCATACAATTGTATGAGTAGACATGAAAGCTTCTATGTTAAACTTGACCGAACTAATATGGTGTAGCACAAGATGCTAAACAAGTGAGTAAAGGATCAGTTTAAGAAGAAATGTTGTTGATAAATGATTAATCATTTTATATGTCATTGATGTATCTATACTTTGTTATGTTAGGCCATTTTTTGTAATATTGTTGGTAATTTATTTGAAAGTTCAAAATGTGGATATCGAATTTTGAATGTTTGAATTTTCAAATAAAAATTTTTGCATTTGAAATTTAGTCACTTAAAGATAGAAGAGAATATTATGTCAAATTATGAGAAAAAACTAATTTATAAATAAATTTATTAATTAATAATTTTTTGCTAAAGAATGGCCACCCATTACTATTTTGCAGGGTGGTTCTTAGTGGTTGCACATGTGTAACCACTCCCTCCTCATCCACATTCTTGGCTAGCCCTCCCCTCTTCCCTCTCTTTTATCATGTTTACATTATCTTGTTGTAAAACCTATATATATTCGACTGCTCAAATAAAAAGGTAGTCTAAGATGTTGTTTTGAAACTCAAGATGGAAAGAGGGTTGGTGATATCTACCAACTAGTTACTTTAGTGAGTGATTAACTTATGTTTTTCATATATAAATTCTATAAGTTTTACAACATATTTCTTCTACATTTTAAATCTATATTATATGTATTTTCTTATTTTTTTTACTTTATAAATGTCCACTTAAATCAAGTAAGAATTCTTAGTTTATGATTTTTTGTAATAAGATCTAGTCATATTATAGTGCATAATAGGTGTGATTAAACTGCATAAAAATAAGTAAACATTTTTATAGCATAACTATTAACCCTAAAACATTCTGGTGTTTTATTTTGGATGTTGGGTGGACACCACATAGATCTTAGGAGGTACTTATTGAAGTGATTGGGTACGACATTCAAGTATGATATACTATCTCAAAAGATAGAAAGATTACCCTACAATGGATCTAATTACCAAATAAGGACTTCTAAAGCATGATGGGTCTTCTTATGTACCACAGATCTTTCCCCTACTTTACATGAAAAAGTAAAGTAGATTTTATTTTATGCTAAGTTCTTTAGTTCCCTATGGAGGCAAGCCTCCATAGTTAATTACATCCTTGGAAAGGAGATTTCCTAAGAATACTCTCGATTAAAGTAGTCAATTAGGTATCTCTAAAGATTTCAAGGTTAGTCTATCAATGAATTGGTTATTTTTTAGAAAATCAATTGGGAGAGTTCAATTTTGAAAGACCCTAAACCTTGAAACCTAAATCTTAAACCCTAAACCTTAACTAACCCTAAACCCTAAGCCCTAAACCTTAACTAACCTTAAACCCTAAACCCTAAATTTTAAACCCTAAACCTTACACCTAAAACCCTAAACCCTAAACCTTAAACCCTAAAAACCCTAAACCCTAAACCCTAAACCATAAACCCTAAACCCTCAAAATCATAAACCCTAAAGCCTAAACACTAAATCCTAAACCCTAAACCCTAAACCTTAACCCTAAACCCTAATCCTTAAAACCCTAAACCCTAAAACCTAAAACCCTAAACCCTAAACACTAAAACCTAAAACCTAACCATAAACCTTAAACCCTAAACTTAAATCTAAAGTAATTAAATAAATTAAAAAATAAACCTAATCTTTAAAACATAATAAACTTAAACCCAAAGAATGGGCAGAATCTTTATTGCAGGAACATCACCGTCAACTAGACTTATTCTAGATCTGGTGATGGAGGCGAAGGTAGAGGCGACGATTATCGTAGTGGTGGTGGCAGATCTAGTGGTGCTAGTGGATATCGAGGTGGTGGTCAGAGCAGTGGTTATTATGAAGGCTGAATGAGCGACGTAGGTTACAACCGTGGTGGCGGCTGAGGGAGAGATCGGGGATATGATGGTGAATCCCGCTACTCGAGAGTCGGGGCTGGTTCTGATGGGAACTAGAGAAATTGAAGAATGCTAGATCCGATCAGCTGCTTATTGAACTGTGTCTTTATAGTAGAGATGCCTCTAGTTATCTAGGGCTTTTAATTTGCTCTATGCATGCTCATTTTTTTATCTACGCCATCACTTGTGTTTTAAAAAAAAATTTGTGTTACTTGGTTAATGAAATAGGAAATAAGAAATGTTGAAGTTGAATATGTTCTCTATTAAAAAAACCAAAAACCCTAAACCCTAAACTAAAACTAAACCTTACACCAAAACCCTAAACCCTAAACCTTAAACCTTAAACCCTAAAACTCTAAGCTCTAAACCCTAAAACAAAAAACCTAAACCCTAAACCATAAAACTTAAACAAGAAACACTTAACCCTTAACCCTAAACTCTAAATCATAAACCCCAAACTCTAAACCCTCAACTAACCCTAAGCCCTAAACTTTAAACCCTAAAAAGCTAAAAAACTAAACCTAAATAATAAAAAACTTAAAAATAAATAATTGAAAAAACTTAAACTAAATAAAATAAAAAAACAAAATAAAATAAAAACTAAAACTAAAACCTAAACTAAAACCTAAAAAAAAATTAAATAAAAAATAAAGAATAAAATAAAATAAAATAAATAAAAATCCAAACTAAATTAAAAAAATAAAAAACCTCAATAAAATAAAAACTAAACCTAAAAGAAAAATAAAATAAATAAAAAATAAAAAATAAAAACTAAATAAAATCCTAAACCTAAAAAATAAGCCCAAAAATATATACAAAATACAACCTAAATCCTAAAGAAAAAAACTAAACCTAAAATAAAATTAAAATAAGCCTAAACCTAAAAAAAATTAAACTGAACTAAAATAAAAAAAACATAAACCTAAACCTAAGCCCTAAACCCTAAACCCTAAACTCTAAAGAAGAAATGTTGAATATGAATTTGTTCTCTATTAAGAAAATAAACCAAAACCTTTAAACCCTAAACTAAAACCTGAACCCTAAACCCTGAACCTAAACCCTAAACTCTAAACCCTAAACCCTAAACCCTAAACTCTAAACCCTAAACCCTAAACTAACCTAAACCCTAACCCCTAAACACTAAACTAACCCTAAACCCTAAACCTTAAAACCCAAACCCCTTAATCCTAAACCCTAAACCTTAAACCCTAAAACCTAAACTTACCATAAACCCTAAGCTAACCCTAAACCCTAAACCGTAAAAACCATACACCCTAAAGCCTAAACATTAAACCAAAAACCCTAAACACTAAACCCTAACCCTAAACCATAAACCCTAAACCCTAAACCCTAAAATGTTAAATATTAAACCTAAATAAAGTAAACCTAAAAATAAAATAAATAAAAAAACCTAAACCTAAATAAAATAAAATAAATAATAAAATAAAAACCTAAACTAAAACTTAAACCTAAACCTTAAAATAAAATAAAATAAACAAATAAAAATAAACTAAAAATAAATAAATAAAACCTAAACTAAACTAAAAAATAAAATAAACCTAAGATTAAAAAACCTAAATAAAATAAAAACTTAACATAAGATAAAAATAAAATAAAATAAAATAAAATAATATAAAAACATAAACCTAAAAAATAACCCTAAAAACCAAAAATAAATAAAATATAACACCAAAACCCTAAACTAAAATTTAAAACTAAACCTAAAATAAAAATAAAATAAAAAAAATAAAATCAACCTAAACCAAAATTAAAATAAACTAAACTAAAATAAATAAAACCTAAAACAAAACCTAAATTAAGTTAAACCTAAACCTAAAACTATATAAAATAGAATAAACTAAAAATAAACTTAAACCTAAACTTAAAAATAAAACCTAAAAATAAACCAAAATTAACAACTTAAAACCTAAACACTAAACCCTAAAAAGCTAAAAACCTAATCCTAAACTAAATAAAACTAAAAATAAAATTAATAAAAAAAACCTAAACAAAAATAAAATGAAAAAATAAAATAAAATAAAAACATAAACTAAAACCTAAAGCTAAACCTAAACCTAAAAAAAATAATAAAATAAAACTAAATTAAAATAAAATAAATAAAAATCTAAACTAAACTAAAAAAATTAAAAAGCTAAATAAAACAATAACGAAACCTTAAATAAAAATAAAATAAACCTAAAATATAATTAAAGAAAAACTAAATAAAAACCTAAACCAAAAAAATAAACTAAAAATAAATAAAAAATAAAACCTAAACCCTAATCTAAAAAAAACTAAATGTAAAATAAAAATAAAATAAACTTAAACCTAAAATAAAATAAACTAAGCTAAAATAAATAAGACCTAAACATAAACCTAAAAATAAAAAAATAAAACTTAAGCCTAGAGAATAAAATAACAATTTAAATTAAACTAAAAAATAAACCTAAACCTAAACCTAAACCTAAAAAATAAACTAAAATAAATTAACCTAAAATAAATTAAACAAACTACATAAAAATAAAAATAAAAATAAACCTAAATAAAAATAAAAAATAAAATAAACTAAAATAAATAAAAAAATAAATTAAGTAAACTAAATAGACCTAAATCTACCTCTTCACTTAATGTAAAAAAATGAAAAAAATAAAAAAAAACAAATAAAAAAACCCTAAACTTATAACCCTAAACCCTAAACCCTAATCTCTAAAATCTAAAACCCTAAACCCTAAGCCCTAAACCCTAAACCCTAAACCCTAAACCTTAAACCCTAAAAACATAAACTTAAACAAAATAAAACCTAAAAATAAAATAAATAAAAATCCTAAACCAAAATAGAATAAAAATTAAAATAAATTAAAAAGCTAAACTAAAACCTAAACCTAAATCTAAACGTATACCTAAAAATAAAATAAAATAAAAAATAAAAAGTAAACTGAAATAAAATAAATAAAAACCTAAACTAAACTAAAAAAATAAAATAAACCTAAGAATAATAAACCTAAATAAAATAAAAACTGAACATAAAAAATAAATAAACTATACCTAAAATATAATATAATAAAAACTAAATAAAAACCTCAACCTAAAAAATAAACCTAAAAAATAAATAAAAAATAAGACTTAAACCCTAAACTAAAAAAACCTAAACCTAAATTAAATAAAATAAAATAAATCAAAACCTAAACTAAACTAAATAAAACATAAACCAAAACCTAAAATAAACTAAATCTAAAACCTAAACTAAAAATAATAAAGTAAAATAATAATAAACCTAAACCTAAACTAAAAAATAAAATCTAAAAATAAACCTAAAATGAAATCCAAAAACCTAAATATAAAAAAATAAAATAAAAACATGAACCTAAACTTAAAAATAAAATAAAACCTAAGCTTAAAAATTAAACCTAAACCTAAACCTAAACCTAAAAAATAAACAAAAACAAAAATAAATAAATAAATAAATAAAACTCAAATAAATAATAAATAAACTAAATAAACCAAAGCCTAACGGTTTAGTAAATTTTTTTTAGAAAAAACCCATAGCCCTAAACCCTAATTCCTAAATCCTAAACCTAAAACCCTAAACCCTAAAACTAATCCTAAACCTACAACCCTAAAAAACCTTAGTCCCTAAACCCTAAACTAACCTTAAATCCTAAACCCTAAACTCTAAATCCTAACCTTAACCATAACACCCTATACCCTAAACCCTAAACTAACCATAAACCCTAAACCATAAACCCCAAAAACCCTAAACCCTAAACTAACCCTAAAGGCTAAGCCCTAAACCTTAAAAATCTTAAACCCTAAAGCCTAAACACTAAACCGTAAACCCTAAACCTTAAATTTTGACCCTAAACCATAAACCATAAAATCCTAAACCCTAAAACCCTAAACTGTAAACCCTTAACCCTAAAAACATAAAAACCTAGGCTTAAACTAAATAAAACATAAAAATAAAATAAATAAAAAAACTTAAACATAAATAAATAAAATAAAATAAAATAAAAAGCCTAAACTAAAACCTAAACCCAAACTTAAAAGTAAAATAAAATAAAAAAATAAAAGTAATCTAAATTTGAATAAAGAAAAACCTAAACTAAACTAAAAAATAAAATTACTCCAAAGAATAAAATAAAATAAAAACTAAATAAAAACCTAAACCTAAAAAATAAAACCTATACCCTAAACTAAAAAAAAATTTTAAAAAAAATTAAAATAATAAAATAAAATAAAATAAACCTAAACCTAAAATAAAATAAACTAAACCAAAACAAATAAAACCTAAACTTAAACCTAAAATAAATAAAGCCAAAACTATATTAAATAAAATAAACCAAAACTAAAAAATAGAAAATAAAATATAAACCTAAAATCAAAACCTAAAAAATAAAATAAAAACCTAAACCAAAACTTTAAAATAAAAAATAAAATCTAAACCTATAAAAAAAAACTCAACTAAAAATAAACCTATACCTAAACTTAAATGTATAAATTAAACTAAAATTAAAAACTGAAACTAAAATAAATAAACAAAACTAAATAAAAATAATTAATTAAAATCAACTAAAATAAAAAAATAATCTAAATAAAATAAATAAACCTAAACATATGAGTTTACTTCATTTAAAAAAAACCCTAAACCCTAAATCCTAAATCCTAAACCCTAAAAATAACACTAAACCCTAAACCCTAAACTTATAACCCTAACCCTACAACCCCAATAGCTAAATTCTAAAAAACCCTAAACCCTTAACCCTAAACCCTAAATCCTAAACCTTAAACACTAAATCCTAAATCCTAAACCATAAACCCTAAACCTTAAACCCTAAACCCTAAACCATACACCCTAAACCTTAAACCCTAAACCCTAAACCCTAACCCTAAACCCTAAACACTAAACCCCAAACCCTAAACCTAAACCTAAAGTAACTAAATAAATTAAAAATAAACCTAAACCCTAAAACATAATAAACCTAAACCTAAACCTAAACCCTAAGAATGGGCGTAACCTGATCAGGAACATCACCACCAAGGCTCACCTAGATGCAAAGGGAGGTGAAGGTGGAAGCAGTGGTTATCATAATGGTGGTGGGGGATCTGGAGGTGTTGGGGATATAAAGGTGGTGGTTGGAGCAGTGGTGGTTATGGAGGCGGGAGGAGCAGTGGTGCTTATGGAACTGGGTTTTTATAGTAGAGATGATTCTAGTTATATAGGGTCTTTAATTTATTCTATGTGTGCTCATTTTTTTTCTATGTCATCGCTTGCTTCCTAGAAAACTTTGTATGTTACTTGGTTAATGAAATCAAAAAGAAGAAATATTTAAAATGAATTTGTTCAATGTTAAAAAAATGTAAAACTAAAAACCTTAAGCCCTAAAGTAAAACCTAAACCCTAGACCTAAAACCTAAACCTTAAACCTTAAACCCTAAACCCTTAAAACCCTAAACCCTAAACCTTAAATCCTAAACACTAAAATTGTAAACTCTAAACCTAAACTCTAAACCCACACTCTAAACCCTCAACTAACCCTAAACCCTAAATCTAAACTAAAAAATCCAAAAAAATAAAATAAATAAAAAAACCAAACCAAAAATAATATAGAAATAAATAAAATAGAAAAATAAAAGAAAATAAAAACCTAAACAAAAACATAAACCTAAACCTAAACCTAAAAAAATAAAAAAATAAAAACTAAAATAAAATAAAATAAATAAAAATTTAAACTATAGTAAAAACAAAACTAGAATACCTAAATAAAATAAAGCTTAATCCTAAAATAAAAAAACCAAAAATAAAATTAAATAAAAACCTAATAAAATACTAAAATTAAAAATAAAACCTTAAAATAAATATTAAAAAAAGCTAAACCCTAAACTAAAAAAATATAAACCTAAAATAAAAGTAAAATAAACATAAACCTAAACTGAAATAATCTATACTAAAATAAATAAAACCTAAACATAAAATAAACAAAACTTAAATATAAACTAAAACCCTAAATAAAATAAAATAAACTAAAAGTAAGCTTAAACATAAATTAGAAAATAAAACCTAAAAATAAACCTAAATTAAAAACCTAAAACCTAAACCTAAAAAAATAAAATAAAAGCCAAAACCTAGAACTAAAAATAAAAATAAAACCAAAACTTAAAAAAAGAAAAAACTAAAGTGTTTAGGGTTTAGGGTTTAAGATTTAGGGTTTAGGGTTTAGAGTTTTTTGTTTTAGGGTTTAGGGTTTAGGGTTTACGATTGTAGGGGATAGTTTTAGGATTTAGGGTTTAGGTTTTAGGGTTATTTTTTGGTTTAGGTTTTATTGATTTTAGTTTAGGTTTAGGTTTATTTTATTTTGTTTATTTTAGGTTTAGCTTTCTTTTTTGTTTAGTGTTTAGGTTTTTTTATTATTTATTTTTTAGGTTTAGGATCTTATTTAGTTTTTATTTTAAGGTTTATTTTATTTTTCTTTTACGTTCATGTTTTATTTTATATAAGTTTTTTTATTTTCAAGTTTATTTAGTTTTTCAGTTTAGTTTATATTTTTATTTATTTTATTTTAGTTTAGTTTTATTTTATTTTATTATTTTTTATGGCCAAGTCATCAGATTTAATTTAGGTTTAGGTTTTAGTTTAGGTTTTTATTTTATTTTAATATTTTATTTTATTTAGGTTTAATTTTTATTTATTTATTTTATTTTGAGGTTTTATTTAGTTTTGGTTTAGGTTTTTAAGTTTTAAGGGTTTAGGGTTTAGGGTTTTAAGTTTTAGGGTTTAGGGTTTAGGGTTTAGTGTTTAAAGGTTTAGGATTTAAGGGTGTAGGTTTGTAGGTTTAGGGTTAAGGTTTTTATTTTAAATTTTTGCATATATATTTTTTTAATTTAATAACCTCGTAGGTTTAAGTTTATTTAGTTCATTTTAAATTTATTTTAGTGTATTTTCTTTTTTATTTTTATTTAGGTTTTTGTTTATTTTTATTTTGTTTAGTTTATATATTAGAGGTTAGATTTTTTATTTTTGTTTATTTTTTGGTTTAGGTTTAGGTTTTGGTTTATTTTTTAGTTTATTTTTATTTTAATTTTATTTTTTAGGTTTAGGTTTTTATTTTATTTTTTTAGGTTTAGGCTTTAGATTTTTATTTTAAGTTTGTTTTTAAGATTTCTTTTTTAGTTTAGGTTTAGGTTTATTTTTAGTTTATTTTATTTATTTTGGATTTTGGTCTTGGTTTAGATTTAGTTTATTTAAGGTTTTAGTTTAGGTTTTATTTATTCTACTTTAGTTTATTTTAGTTTAGATTTAGGTTTAGTTTATTTTTATTTTAGGTTCAGGTTTTTTTTAGTTTATGGTATAGGATTTATTTTTTGTTTATTTTTATGTTTCTTTTTTAAGTTTAGCATTTTATTTTGTTTTTATTTCATTTTATGTTAGGTTTAGTTTTTATTTTATTTAGATTTTTTATTTTTGTAGTATTGTTTTGATTTTATTTATTTTATTTTAGTTTAGTTTTTATTTTTTTAATTTATTTTCTTTTTAGGTTTAGCTTCAGGTTTAGGTATTAGTTTAGGTTTTTATTTTATTTTTTTAATTTATTATTTTATTTTTATTTATGTTTTATTATTTATTTTAGTTATAGGTTTTATTTAGTTTTGGTTTAGGTTTTTGGCTTTTAAGGGATTAGGGTTTAGGATTTAGGACAAGATCTGGTTTAGGGTCAGGTTGGGAGGTTTGGGGCCAAAGATTTAAGGTTTTGGGTTTAGGTCAGCCTAGGGTCCAAAAGCCTAGGTTTAGGATTGTTTAGGCTAATGCCTCATGGATCAAGATTTAGAGCCCAGGTTTAGGGCTCAGTGGCCTAAGGCCTGGGCTCAGGACTGTTTAGCCTGTGGTTTAGGGCTCAGGCCTGTGCAGGATCAGGGCCTTGGGCCTTAAGTCAGGGTTGTGGCTAGGTCAGGTTTCAGTGGCTCAGGGCCTTTGGGATTTAGGTTAGGTCAGGATGGGTTTAGTTTAGGTTTGAGCCTGGGGTTTAGTGGTTTAGTGGCCTAGTATTTGTGGTTTAGGTTTAAGATTTAGAGTGGTGGTTAAAGTTTAGGTCCCATGATCAGGGGTTTAGGATTTAGGGTGTTTTGATAGGATTTGGTCGCCTATTCTAGGTTTAGGTTTATTTTATTTAGTTTATTATTTTAGTTTATGTTTAGTTTATTTTATTTCAATTTTAGGTTTACTTTTAGTTTAGTGTTTAGGTTTTATATTTATTTAGATTTATTTTTAGGTTTAGGTTCTTATTTAGTTTTCTTTGTTTAGGGTTATTTTATTTTATTTTGCTTCTTTTATTTAATTTAGGTTTTTTATTTTTATTTTTTTTAGTTTAGTTTAGATTTTTATTTATTTTATTTTAGTTTAATTTTTAATTTTTATTTTATTTTATTTTAACGTTTAAGTCTAATTTTAGGTTTCAGTTTAAGTATTTTATTATTATTTAATTTTATTTAGGTTTATATTTTTTTATTTTTTTATTTTTAGGTTCTAATTAGTTTAGGTTTAGGTTTTCAAGTTTTTAGGGTTTATGGTTTAGTGTTTAGGGTTTACGGTTTAAGGTTGTAGGTTTTAGGGTTTAGGGTTTATGGTTTAGGGTTTTAAGTTTAGGGTTTAGGGGGTAGGGTTATAGGTTTAGGGTTTAGGGTTAGTTTTAGGGTTTAGGGTTTAGGGTTAAGGTTTTTTTTTAAAATTTTTGTTTACTTTTTTTTTAAATTAAGTAAACTAGCACGTTTTGGTTTATTTAGTTTATTTTTTATTTATTTTAGTTTATTTTATTTTTTAATTTAGGTTTATGCTTATTGTTATTTAGTTTAGTTTATTTATTTTAGTGTAGGTTTTTTATTTTAGTTTATTTTTTTAGGTTTAAGTATAGGTTTTGGTTTATTTTTTAGTTTATTTTTATTTTTATTTTATTCTTTAAGTTTAGGGTTTTATTTTTATTTTTTATGTTTAGGCTTTAGATTTTTAATTTATGTTTAGTTTCAGGATTTATTTTTTAGTTTAGGTTTAGATTTATTTTTAGTTTATTTTATTTGTTTATTTAGTTGATTTAGTTTAGGTTTAGTTTTAGGTTTTAGGTTTTATTTTATTCTACTTTACTTTATTTTTGTTTTGGTTTAGGTTTATTTAATTTTATTTTAGGTTTAGTTTTTTTTAGTTAATAGTTTAGGTTTTTATTTACACGCTTATTTTTTAGGTTTAACTTTATTTAGTTTTTTTTATTTTATTTTATGTTAGGTTTAGTTTTATTATATTTAGGTTTTTTATTTTTTTAGTTTAGTTGAGGTTTTTATTTATTTTATTTTAGTTTAGTTTTTATTTTTTAATTTATTTTCTTTTTAGTTTTAGGTTTTGGTTTAGGTATTAGTTTAAGTTTTTATTTTATTTTACTATCTGTTTATTTATTTATTTTATTAATAGATTTTATTTAGTTTACATTTAGATTTTTAGCTTTTTAGGAATTAGGGTTTATGGTTTAGGGATTAGGGTTTAGGTTTTAGGGTTTAGGGTTAGTTTAGGGTTTAGGGTTTGTTTAGGGTTTAGGGTTTCAGGTTTAGGATTTAAGGTTTTTTAGGGTTTAGGGTTCAGAGTTTTGGGGTTTAGGGTTTATTTTAGGGTTTAGGGTCTAAGATTTAGAGTTTAGGGTTTAGGGTTTAGGTTTGTATGATTAGGGTTTAGGATTTAGGGTTTGTTTTAGGATTTAGGATTTAACTTTCAGGGTTTTTTTTAGGATTAGGTTTTATTTATTTTAGTTTAGTTTATCTTAGTTTATGTTTAGGTTTACTTTTTTTTAGTTTAGTGTTTAGGTTTTTTTTTAGATTTATTTTTAAGGTTTAGGTTCTTATTTTGTTTTTCTTTTTGTTTATGATTATTTTATTTTTATTTTACATTCAGTTTTTATTTAATTTAGGTTTTTTTATTTTCAGTTTATTTCATTTTTTTAGTTTAGTTTAGATTTTTATTTATTTTATTTTAGTTTAGTTTTTAATTTAAATTTTATTTTATTTTTATGTTTAAGCCTAGGTTTAGGTTTGAGTTTAAGTTTTTTTATTATTATTTAATTTTATTTAGGTTTATATTTTTTTAGGTTCTATTTAGTTTAGGTTTTTAGGTTTTTAGGGTTTATATTTAGTGTTTAGGGTTTACGGTTTAAGGTTGTAGGTTTTAGGATTTAGGGTTTAGGGTTTAAAGTTTAGGGTTTTAAGGTTTAAGGTTTAGGAGGTAGGTTTATAGGTTTAGGGTTTAGGGTTTAGGGTCAAGGATTTTTTTTAAATTTTTTTTAAATTTTTTTAAATTAAGTAAACTAGTAGGTTTTGGTTTATTTAGTTTATTTATTTTATTTTATTTTATTTTATTAGATTTATGTTTATTTTTATTTAGTTTAGTTTATTTATTTTTGGTTTATTTATTTTAGTTCAGGTTTTTTATTTTAGTTTGGCTTTTAGGTTTAAGTTTAGGTTTTGTTTTATTTGTTATTTTAGTTTTATTTTTATTTTATATTTTAGGTTTAGGGTTTTATTTTTATTTTTTAAGTTTAGGCTTTAGATTTTTAATTTAATTTTATTTTTAGGATTTATTTTTTTAGTTTAGGTTTAGGTTTATTTTTAGTTTATTTTATTTATTTAGGGTTTAGGGTTTAGGTTTTATTTAGTTTTTATTTTATTTTATGTTAGGTTTAGTTTTTATTTTATTTAGGTTTTTTATTTTTTTTAGTTTAGCTTAAGTTTTTATTTATTTTATTTTAATTTAGTTTATATTTTTAATTTATTTTCTATTTAGGTTTTGGTTTAGGTTTTAGTTTATGTTTTTATTTTATTTTAATTTTTTATTTTATTTTGGTTTAGACTTTTTTATTTATTTTATTTATAGGTTTAATTTAGTTTAGGTATAGGTTTTTAGCTTTTTAGAGATTAGGGTTTAGGTTTTAAGGTTTAGGGTTTAGGGATTATAGTTTTAGGGTTTAGAGTTTAGTGTTTAGGGTTTAGTGTTTAGTGTTTAGTGTTTAGGGTTTAGGTTTTAGGTTTTGTTCAGTTTTTGGTTTATGTTTTTTTTTAACAGAGAAGAAATTCATATTCAACATTTTTTCTTTTCGATTTGATCAACCAAGTAACACACTAAGTTTTCTAAGGCTCAAGCGATGACTCCGTCTCCATAACCACCACTAATCTAACCAACAAATCTATATCCACAAGCACCTCCAAATCTCCAACCACCATTACGATAACCGTCGCCTCTGCTTTCACATCCATCGCCAGATCTAGACTGAGCCCTAGTTGACGATTATGTTCTTTCCGTCAAGGTTTTGTCCATTGTTAGGGTTTAGGTTTATGTTTAGGTTTATTAGTTTTTAGGGTTTAGCTTTATTTTCTAATTTATTTAATTACTTTAGCTTTAGGTTTAGGGTTTAGGGTTTAGGGTTTAGGGTGTAGGGTGTAGGGTTTCTTTTGATTACCATAAAAGTAAAAGATACAATGTCCTTAAAAGGGATAAAGCTTATAAATCTACCACTCACAGAGCTACAAGAAACCTAAAGAGCTAAACCCCATCTAAGTACACTAGAAGAAGAAAAAAAACAAAAGAGGAAATGCAACATCTAAAAAGCATAAGAGCAAAATGACATAGAGTAACACTAAAATATAACATGAAAATAGAAAAATGTTGAGTCAACAAATAGCTCATGGTTGCTTGAGAAGATCCACAACACTGGATGATGAAAAAGTCCCTCTATAAAGTTCAAACCTATAAAAGAAATCTACAAAAATACTACCAAGGCAAAAGTCAAAGCTAAAAAGAATAAGGATTAAGAGAGCAAAAGGAGAGAGCTAAGAAAGAGAAGGCGCAGGCTCAGTTAAGATCATCTCAAGGGACAATAATACATTTGAGCATCCAAACTTCATAAAGAATGGTTACAATCATAAGTAAAGCTACCACTAGAGAGAGGAGGTGAGTAACACAAAGGCATCATAGCCAAAGATACCGATACCAAGAAACACCAAACAAAACACACATAGCCCAATCACATAAATCCAACAACCTGAGTTACGGATCATTGGGCAAGCTAATGAAACCAAGCAGTAGCACCACCAAAGCCAGCACCAACATACCTGACAAGCCTACATCCAAGGCCAGCACACACAAAAGGGGGCCAAAGATAGCCACCAATCACTAGAAACCAAAATTCCTAATTCAAAAGGATCATCAAAGGATCGGTCAGCACACCAAAAGGCTACAACAAATTAGCTGAGAAGAAGAAAAAATCCAACAAACAGAAAAGCAGCCAATCAAGAATCCAAAGCCAACAAAAAGTCCTCCAACCAAAGAAACTATGTAAAAAATACATAAGGCAGCCACTAGAGAATAGCCCATCATCTATAACCAATAAAGGAAGGACCCTAGTAGCCAAGGAAAAGCAAAAAGAATAGCCAAAAAATCATTGAACATAGAGATAACCAATCGATTTGGCCACCAAACATAGCCTCTTAGCCAAACACCACAGTAGCCAAAAACCCAAGTCAATGTAAAACCAACAGCAGCCATCGCGCCAAGATCACCCAAGACAGCCAAGAAAAGAACAACCACTAAAATACCAACAACCAGTTAATCCATAATAATAACCAAATGTTGCAATAACCATGGCTGTAACTTCCGTCACTCCTCTCGCCTCCATAATTACCACTACTCCAACCACCATCTCCAAATCCACCAACACCTCGAGAACCCCCACCACTACTGCAATAACCACCGCCTCCGCCTCTGCCTTCACCTCTGCCTTCGCCTCCACCACTAGTTCTAGATTGAGCCTGGTTGATCGTGGTGTTCCTACCATCAAGGTTCTGCCCATTCTTAGGGTTTAGGTTTAGATTTATAGGTTTTAGGGTTTAGGTTTATTTTTTAATTTATTTAGTTACTTTAGGTTTAGGTTTAGGGTTTAGGGTTTTTTTAACTCAAATGATTCCATAACAAATAAGAAATTACCAAATCAAATAAGACATTATCCTTTAATAACTAATAAAATAAGATAAAATAAAATGCAATTTAAAAATGTACAAAAATAGTATTTCACAAAATGATTTAACTCCCAAAGATAATAAAATTTGACTTTACAGAAGGCCAACAAAGCTTTGTCTAACAAGTTGAAACCCATATCATCATCTGATTCCTCAATAGGCTCTTCCTTCTTCTCTTCCACTCCAACAGGACCAGTAGTAGTAGTAGGAGTGGCAGAAGCATCAGGTGCAACAACCACATTAAATTTACTAGGATCTTTCAAATACTCCTTAATCTTCTTGGCCTACGGGTATGTATAATCAGTGGTAATCACGATGGGGAGGACATTCTTGTAAGCATTGATGAACATGTGGGGTGCTGTAGCAAGGGTGGGATAAGAGAGGGCTAGTGAGAGAGAAGTGATAATTAAAAGGCCCGTCAAAAACTTCTTGATGAGATCATCTTCAGTGAGCTCAAGCACCTCGAGGCGAACATGGAATCATCATATATAGACTAGATGACAAGGCCATAAGAGAATGGCCTAATCTCTAGCTTAGCGAGGGAGGACCTCTAAGGATTCCACACTTATTACTTTTTTTATATAGCTCGGGGTGATAATTTCAACAGTACCCTTTTTGATCTTAGTTGAGATGCTGAGAACCTAGAAGAAAGAAGTTTGTGAAGGATCCATACCAGTGTTTCCTAGATGAACCACAACATTAATAGGTGCAATAAGATCAATAGGAGCAGCAACACCAACTTTGTATTTCATAACCTCTTTCCTTGCTTCTTTAAGATCACCTTTTATAAAAATCAGCTCAACTGGGGTTTAGGTTTTATGGTTTAGGGTTTAGAGTTGTTCAAGGGTTAGGTTTTAGGATTTACTGTTTAAGGTTTAGGATTGTAGGTTTAGGGTTTAGGGCTCAGGTTTTTGGGTTTAGGTTTTTCTTTTTTAAAAAGTTAATCAAATCGATAGGTTTGGGTTTATTTAGTTTATTTTTAATTAATTTTATTTTATTTTTTATTTTTATTTAGTTTATTTATTCATTTTAGGTTTATTTATTTTTAGTTTAAGGTTTTATTTTACTTTATTATTTAGGTTTAGTTTTTTTAAGGTTTATATTGAGCTTTCTATTTTATTTTTTTAGGGGTAGGTTTTAGGTTTTATTTTAGGTTTTTTTTAGGTTTTATTTTTTAGTTTAGATTGAGGTTTATTTTTAGTTTATTTTATTTTATTTATTTCAGGTTTAGGTTTAGGTTTAGTTTATTTTAGGTTTAGGTTTAGGTTTTATTAATTTTAGGATAGCTTATTTTAGTTTAAGTTTAAGTTTATTTTATTTTTATTTTAGGTTTAGTTTTTTTTAAAGTTTAGGGTTTAGGTTTTACTATTATTTTTTTGATTTATTTTTTAGGTTTAGGTTTTTATTTATTTTTTATTTTATTTTATTTTAGGTTTATTTTATTTTATTTTAGGTTTAGTTTTTATTTTATTTAGGTTTTTTATTCTCAGGTTTATTTTATTTTTTAGTTTAGTTTAAGATTTTTACTTATTTTATTTTGATTTATTTTTATTTTTTATTTCATTTTAAATTTAGATTTAGGCTTATGTTTTAATTAAGGTTTTTATTTTATTTTATTATTTTAATTTTATTTAGGTTTAGGTTTTTAATTTTTTTTAGGTTTTATTTCTTTTAGCTTTGAATTTTAGGTTTTAAGGGTTTAGGGCTTAGGGTTTAGGGTTTAGGGTTTAGGGTTCTAGAGTTTAGGATTTTAAGGTTTAGGGTTTAGGGTTAGGGTTTAGGGTTTAAGGTTTAGGGTTTAGTGTTTTGGCTTTAGGGTTTAGGGTTTTAGGGTTTAGGGTTTAGGGTTTAGGGTTTAGGGTTTAAGGATTAGGGATTCGGGTTTAGGGTTTAAGTTGGGGTTTAGGGTTTTAGGGTATAAGGTTTAGGTTTTAGGATTGCAGGTTGGGAATAGGGTAAGGGTGTTTTTATTTTTTATTTTTTATTTTTATTTTTAGGTTTTACGGTTTAGGGTTTAGTGTTTAGGGTTTAGATTTCTTTTAAATTATGTAAACTGATAGGTTTTGGTTAATTTAGATTATTTTTTATTTAGTTTATTTTATATTTTACTTTTACTTAGGCTTATTTTTTATTTAGTTTAGTTTATTTATTTTTGGTTTATTTATTTATTATTTAGGGTTATTATTTTACTTTATTTTTTAAGTTTGGGATTAGGTTTTAGTTGAGTTTTTTTTTTTTTTTATTTTTTAAGTTTAGGTTTTATTTTCTATTTTTAGAGTTAGGATTTGTTTTTTATTTTATTTTATATTCTTGTTTAGGTTTTAAGTGTTTATTTTAGGTTTATTTTTAGGTTTTGTTTTTTTAGTTTAGGTTTAGGTTTATTTTTAGTTTATTTTATTTTATTTAGTTTTGGTTTAGGTTTAGGTTTCGTTTATTTTAGGTTTAGGTTTAAGTTTTATTTATTTTAGTTTAGTTTATTTTAGTTTAGGTTTAAGTTTAATTTATTTTGTTTAATTATTTTTAATTTTAGGTTTAGTTTTTTTTGTTAGTTTAGAATTTTGGTTTTATTTATTTTATTTTTTAGGTTTTTTTAAGGTTTAGGTTTTCATTTAGTTTTTATTTTATTTTATTTTAGGTTTATTTTTTTATGTTTTTTATTTTATTTAGGTTTTTTATGGTTAGGTTTATTTTATTTTATTTAGTTTTATTTATGTTTTTACTTAATTTATTTTAGTTTATTTTTATTTTTATTATATTTTATGTTTAGGTCTAGGTTTAGGTTTTTGTTTAGGTTTTTATTTTATTTTATTTTTTTTATTTTATTCAGGTTTAGGTTTTTTATTTATTTTATTTTTAGGTTTTATTTAGTTTAGGTTTAGGTTTTTAGGTTTTTAGGGTTTAAGGTTTAGGGTTTTGGGTTTAGGGTTTTAGGGTTTAGGGGTTAGGGTTTAGGATTTAGGGTTTGGAGTTTAGGGTTTTAGGGCTTAAGGTTTAGGTTATAGGGTTGTAGGTTTAGGGTTTAGGGTTAAGATATATTTTTTCTTTTAGGCTTTAGGGTTTAGGGTTTAGGTTTAGGTTTATGATTCAAGTTTTAGTTTAGGGTTTAAGGTTTTTGGGTTTTATTAACAGAGAAAAAAAATTATATTCACCATTTCTTCTTTTCGATTACATCAACTAAGTAACACACCAAGTTCTCTAAGACACAAGCGATTACATAGATCAAAAATGAGCACGCATAGAGAAAATCAAAAACCTTAAATAACTTCAATCATCTCTACGACAGTTCCATAAGCTACAAAGTGGATAAGATGTTCTTCAATTTCTCGAGTTCCCATCAAAACCACCCCTGCTTCTCAAGTAGCGGGGTCCACCATCATATCCCCAATCTCTCCCTCCAGCACCACCACAGCTGTAGCCTCCATTGCTCCTCCCATGTCCATAACCACCACTGCTCCGACCACCACCTCCATATCCACCAACACCTCTAGATCCCCCACCACCATAATGATAACTGCCACCTCTGCATTCGCCTCCACCACCAAATCTAGACTGATCTTGGTTGATGGTGATGTTCTTGCCATCAAGGTTTTTCCCATTTTTAGAGTTTAGGTTTAGGTTTAGATTTAGGTTTATTAGGTTTTAGGGTTTACATTTATTTTTTAGTTTATTTAGTTACTTTAGGTTTAGGTTTAGGGTTTGGGGTTTAGGGTTTAGGGTTTAGGGTTTAGGGTTTAGGGTTAGGGTTTAGGATTTAGGCTTTAAGGTTTTGAGATTTTATAAAAAAAAAACCCAAATGATTTCATAACAAATAAGAAATTACCAAATCAAACAAGAAATTATCTATTATCAACTATTAAAATAGGATAAAATAAAATATAATTCAAAAATTTACAAAAATAGCATTTCATAAAATGATATAACTCTCAGAGTCAATAAAATTTGATTTTATAGAAGTCCAACAAAGCTTAGTCGAACAAGCTAAAAGCCATATCATCATCAGATTCCTCAATAGGCTCTTCCTTCTTCTCTTCCACAATAATAGTTGGAGTGGTAGTAGCAGCAGCAGCATCAGGCGCAAGAGCCACAGAAAATTTACTAAGATCCTTCAAATACTCCTTAAAATTCTCAGCCCATGTGTACGTGTAATCAGTGGCAATCATGATGGTGAGGACATTCTTGTAAGCGTTGATGAACATGTGGGGCATTGTAGTAAGGGTGGGATAAGAGAGGGCTAGTGAGAGAGAAGTGAACATTAAAAGGACTACCAAAAACTTCTCTATGAGATCATATTCACTAAGGTCAAGCACCTCAGGACTGAACACCGAACCATCATCAAACATTGACTGAATGACAAGGTCATAAGAGAATGGCCTAATGCCCAGCTTAATGAGGAGAGTAGCCTTTGAGGATCCCACCTTATCACCTTTTTTAATTATCACAATTGGGGTGATAATTTCAACAATACCCTTATTGATCTTTGTTGGGATGTTTAGAACCTAGAAAAAAGAAGTCTGTGAAAGATCCAGACCAATGTTGCCTGGAGGAACCATAATATCAATAGGCGCAATAAGACCAACATGGGCAGCACCACCAACTTCATACTTTCGCAACCTCTTCACTGACTTCTTTAAGATCACCATTCATAAAAATTAGCTCAACCATGGTTTAGGGTTTAGGGTTTATTATGGTTTATGGTTTTAGGGTATAGGGATTAGGGTTTAGGGTTTAGGATATAGGGTTTAGGGTTTATGGTTTAGGGTTTAGTAATTTTTAGGCTTTAGGGTTTAGGAATTTATAGGCTTTAGGGTTTACAGTTTATGGTTTAGGAATGTAGGTTTAGTGTTGAAGGTTTAGGGTTTAGGGTTTAGGGTTTAGGATATAGGGATTAGTGTTTTTTTTTTGAAAATTAAGTAAACTCGTAGGTTTAGGTTTATTTTGTTTATTAATCATTTATTTTAGTTTATTTGTTCAAGTTTAGGTTTTTTATTTTAGTTTATTTTTTGGGTTTTGGTTTTGGTTTTGGTTTTATTATTAGTTGAGTTTTATTTTTATTTTATTTTTTAGGTTTAGGTTTTATTTAATTTTTTTTTTAGGTTCAGATTTTAGGTTTTTATTTTAGGTTTATTTTTTAGTTTAGGTTTAGGTTTATTTTTAGTTTATTGTATTTTATTTACTTTGGGTTTAGGTTTAGTTTAGTTTATTTTAGAATTAGGTTTATGTTTTATTTATCTTAGTTTAGTATATTTTAGTTTAGGTTTAGATTTATATTATTTTGTTTATTTTAATTTTATTTTATGTTTAGTTTTTTGTAGTTTAGGGTTTATGTTTTAATTTTTATTCATTTTTAGGTTTATTTTTTATGTTTAGGTTTTTATTTAGTTTTTTTTTAAATTTTATTTTAGTTTTTTTTATTTTCATTTTACATCTTGTATTTATTTTATTTAGGTTTTTTATTCTTATGTAAATTTATTTTTTTAGATTAGTTTAAGTTTTTATTTATTTTATTTTAGTTTAACTTTAATTTTTTAATTCATCTTATTTTTAGATTTAGGTTTAGGTTTTTATTTTATTTATTTTTGATTTTTTAATTTAATTTTTTTAAGTTTTATTTCGTTTAGGTTTAGGTTTTTAGGTTTTTAGTGTTTAGGGTTTAGGCTTTAGTCTTAGGGTTTTATTTATTTATTTTTTTTGTTTTTATTTAGGGTTTAGAGTTTTTTAGTGTTTAGGGTTTAGGGTTTAGGGTTTAGGGTTAGTTTTAGGGTTTAGGGTTTAAGGTTTAGAGTTTAAGATTTAGGGTTTAAGGTTTAGGGTTTAAGGTTTAGGGTTTTTTTGTAGATTAAGTAAATTGGTAGGTTTAGGTCTATTTAGTTTATTTTTATTTATTTTAGATCATTTTTTTCTATTTAGACTTTTTTGTTGTTTTTATTTTGTTTAGTATATTTATTTTACGTTTATTTATTTTAGTTTAAGTTTCTTAATTTAGTATATTTTTTTGATTTATGTTTAGGTTTATGTTTATTTTTTTATTTAGTTTTATTTTTAAGTTATTTTTTAGGTTTTGGTTTTATTTTTTATTTTTAGGTTTAGGTTTATGTTTTATTTTATTTTTCTAGGTTTATGTGTTTAGGTTTTTATTTTAGCTTCATTTTTAGGCTTTATTTTTTAGTTTAGGTTTATGTTTATTTTTAGTTTTATTTTATTTTATTTAGTCTAGGGTTCAGGTTTAGTTTATTTTAGGTTTTGGTTTAGGTTTTAATTATTTTAGTTTAGTTTAATGTTTATTTTATTTTTTTATTTTAGGATTAGGATATTTTTTTTAGTTTAAGGTTTAGGTTTTATTTTTTCTTTATTTTTAGGTTATATTTCTAGGTTTATTTTTATAGTTTAGATATTTATTTAGTTTTTTATTTTATTTTATATTAGGTTTATTTTATTTTTATTTTACATTTGGTTTTAATTTTATCGAGGTTTTTCATTTTTAGGTATATTTTATTTTGTAGTTTAATTTAAGTTTTTATTTTATTTTTATTTTAGTTTTCTTTTTATTTTTTATTTTATTTTATTTTTAAGATTATGTTTGGGTTTAGGTTTAGGTTTTAATTTAAGTTTTTATTTTATATTATTATTTTTATTTAATTTAGGTTAAGGTTTATTTATTTATTATGTATTTAGGTTTTATTTAGTTTAGTTAAGGTTTTAAGGTTTTCAAGGTTTTTGGTTTAGGGTTAAGGGTTTGGGATTTAGGGTTTAGGGTTTATGGATGTAAGTTTTAGGGTTTAGGGTTTAGTGTTTAGGCTTTTAGGGTTTAGGTTTAGGGTTTAGGGTTTAGGGTTTAGGGTTTCATGGTTTAGTTTCAAGGTTTAGGGTTCAAGGTTTTGGGTTTAGAGTTTTGGGCTAGTTTTAGGGTTTAGGGTTTTGGGTTTAGGGTTTAGTGTTAGTTTTATGGTTTAGGGTTTAAGCTTATTGTTTATTTTTTAAATTTTTTTTATTTAAGGTTTAGGGTTTAGGGTTTAGGGTTTTTTAGGGTTTAGGGTTTAGGGTTTTGGGTTTTGGGTTTAGTGTTTAGGGTTTAGGATTTAGGGTTTAGGGTTTTATTTTGTTTTTTTAATTAAATAAACTAGTATGTTTAGGTATATTTAGTTAATTTAGTTAATTTTTTATTTGTTTTTGTTTATTATATTTTTTATTTATATTTTTGTTCATTTTTTTATTTTTATTTAGTTTAGTTTATTCAATTTAATTTAGGTTTTTTATTTTAGTTTATTTTTTAGGTTTAGGTTTGGGTTTATTTTATTTTTTAGTTTAGTTTTTTTATATTATTATTTAGGTTTAGGCTTTATTTCTTTTATTTTAAAGTTTACATTTTTATTTTATCATCTTAGGTTTAGGTTTTAGGTTTTTATTTTTGATTTATTTTTAGGATTTGTTTTTTAGTTTAGGTTTAGGTTTATTTTTAGTTTATTTTATTTTATTTAGTTTAGGTTTAGGTTTAGGTGTAATTTATTTTAGGTTTACATTTATGTTTTATTTTTTTTTAGTTTAGGTTTAGGTTTAGGTTTCTATTTATTTTACATTTGGTTTTTATTTAGATTTTTAATTCTTAGGTTTATTTTATTCTTTAGTTTAGTTTAGGTTTTTAGTTATTATATTTTTGTTTTTTTAGCTTTAGGATTGGCTTTAAGATTGGGTTTAGGTTTTTATTTTGTTTTATTTTATATATTTAATTTAGGTTTAGGTTTTTTATTTATTTATTTTATTTTTTTATTTAGTTTAGGATTAGGTATTTAGGCTTTTAGGGTTTAGGGTTGTAGGTTTTAGGGTTTAGGATTTGAGCATTTAGGGTTTAGAGTTTAGGTTTAAGGCTTAGTATTAAAGGTTTAGGGTTTAGGGTTTTAGGGTTTAGGGTTTAGGATTTAGTGTTTAGGGTTGTAGGTTAAGGGTTTAGGGTTTAGGGTTAGTTTAAAGGTTTAGTGTTTAGGGTTTAGGGTTTAAGGTTTAGGGTTAGTGTTAAGGTTTATGGTTTCAGATTTAGGGTCTTTTTTTAAAACTGATTAAACCGATAGTTTTAAGTTTATTTTTAATTTATTTCAGTCATTTATTATTTAGGTTTATTTTTATAATTATTTAGTTTACTTTATTTATTTTAGGTTTATTTATTTTAATTTAGGTTTTTTATTTTAGTTTGTATTTTAAGTCTAGGTTTATGTTTATGTTTATTTTTTAGTTTAGTTTTATTTTTATATCATTTTTTAGGTTTAGGTTTTATTTTTTATCTTTAGGTTTAGGTTTAGGTTTAGGTTTTAGGTTTTTATTTTAACTTTATTTCTAGGTTTTATTTTTTAGTTTAGGTTTAGGTTTATTTTTAGTTTATTTTATTTTATTTAGTTTAGGGTTTAGGTTTGGTTTATTTTATGTTTAGGTTTAGGTTTTATTTATTTTAGTTTAGTTAATTCTAGTGTAGGTTTAGGATTATTTTATATCTATTTTATGTTTATGTTGTTTTCCTTAGTTTAGAGTTTAGGTTTTATTATTTTTTTATGTTTTATTTTAAGGTTTATTATTTAGGGTTTAGGGTTTAGGTTTTAGGGTTAGGGTTTAAGGTTTAGGGTTTAGGGTTTAGGGTTTTAGGATTTATGCTTTTAGGTTTTTGGGGTTTGGGTTAAGGATTAGGGTTTTGGCTTTAGGCTTTAGGGTTTAGTGTTTAGGTTATATGGTTTAGGGTTTAGAGTTTAGGTTTTAAGGTTAGCTTAAGGCTTAAGGTTCGTTTATGATTTAGGGTTTAAGCATTAGGGTTTAGGGTTTAGTGTTAGTTAAGAGTTTAGGGTTTAGGGTTTAGGTTTGTAGGTTTTGGGTTTTGGTTTAGAATTTAGGGTTAGTTTAAGGGTTTAGGGTTTAGGGTTCGGGTTATTTTATTTAGAGTTTAGGGTTTACGGTTTAGGGTTGAATGTTTAGGGTTTTGGGTTTAAGGTTAATTTTAGGGTTTAGGGTTTATGGTTTAGTGTTTATGTTTCTATAGTTTAATTTTGTTAGTTTATTTTATTTTTATTTTATTTAGGTTCATTTTTTATTTAGTTTAGTTTATTTATTTTAAGTTTATTTATTTTAGTTTAGGTTTTTATTTTAGTTTATTTCTTTCTGGTTTAGGTTTAGGTTTATGTTTATTTTTTATTTTTGTTTTATTTTATTTTATTTTTTTGGTTTAGTTTTTTTTTAATTTTAGGTTTAAGTATAGGTTTTTATTTAATTTTTTTAAGTTTAGGTTTTATGTTTTCATTTTAGGTTTAATTTTAGGTTTTATTTTTTAGTTTAGGTTTAGGTTTATCTTTAATTTATTTTATTTTATTTAGTTTAGGGTTTAGGTTTAGTATATTTTAGTTTTTATTTATTTAGTTTAGGTTTAGGTTTATTTTTCTATATTTATTTTAGGTTTAGGTTTTTTTTTTAGTTTTGGGTTTAGGTATTATTTTTTATTTATTTTTAGGTTTGTTTTAGGTTTATTTTTTTAGATTTAGGTTCTTATTTAATTTTTATTTTATTTTATTTAGGCTTATTTTATTTTTATTTAACATTTAGTTTTTATTTTATTTAGATTTAGATTTTGTGTTAGCTTTTTTTTATTAGTTTAGTTTCTATTTTATTTATTTTATTTTAGTTCATTTATTTTATTTTATTTTATAATTTTATGTTTAGGTTTAGTTTTAGGTTTTAGTTTAGGTTTTTTAATTTTATTTTTTTATTTAATTTAATTTTTAGGTATGATTTAGTTTAGGTTTTTAGAGTTTAGGGTTTATCATTTAGGGTTTAGTTTAATTTTAGGGTTTATGGTTTATGTTTTAGGGTTTAGGGTTTAGGATTTAGTTTTAGTTTATGTAGTTTATTGCGTTTTTTTTTTATGGTTTTTTATTTTAAGTTTTTGTTTCTTTTAAGGTTTAGGGGACTTATTTATTGGATTTGGTTTAGTTTATTTTAGGGTTTAGGTTTAGGTTTAAGTTTAGTTTAGTTTTGTATTGGGTTTAGCTTGGGTTAGATTTATTTTGGGTTTATTCTAGAGTTTAGGTTTAAGTTTATTTTTTAGGGTTTATTTTATGGTTTAGTTTATGGTTTAGTTTAGGTTTAGGGTTGATTTATTTTTAGATTAATTTTATTTAGGTTTATTTTTAGTTTAGTGTTTTGGGTTTAGGGTTTAGTTTGTTTAGGTTTAGGGTTTAGTTTATTTAGGTTTATGGTTTAGGTTTAGTTTAGGTTTTATTTATTTAGGGTTTAGGTTTTAAGTTTTTAGGGGTTAGGGTTTGGGGTTAATTGTTTAGGATATAGGGTTTAGGGTTTAGGGTTTAAAGTTGTTGGGTTAAGGGTTTAGGGTTTAAGGTTTTGGATTTAGGGTTTAGGGTTTAGGGTTTTAGGGTTTAGGGTTTTGGGTTTTGGGTTTTGGGTTTAAGGGTTTAGGGTTTAGGGTTGTAGGTTTAGGGTTTAGGGCATTGGGTTAGTTTTAGGGTTTATGGTTTATATAATATATATTTTTTAGTTTATTTTATTTATTATTTTTATTTAGGTTCATTTTTTTATTTAGTTTATTATATTTATTTTAAGTTTATTTATTTTAGTTTAGGTTTTTATTTTAGTTTATTTCTTTCTGGTTTAGGTTTAGGTTTATGTTTATGTTTATTTTTTAGTTTTCTTTTATTTTTATTTTATTTTTTAGGTTTAGGTTTTTTTTTTAATTTTAGGTTTAAGTATAGGTTTTTATTTATTTTTTTAAGTTTAGGTTTTATGTTTCCATTTTAGGTTTAATTTTAGGTTTCAATTTTTTAGTTTATTTAGGTTTTATCCTTTATTAATCTCATTTTACTTTAATTTATTTAGGTTTAGGGTATATATTAGTTTCTTTTATTTATTCACTTAGGTTTAGGTTTATTTTACCATGTTTTATTTTAGGTTTTAGTTTTGGTTTTAGTGTATTATTTTTATTTATTTTAGTTTGTTTTAGGTTTATTTTTTTTGTTTAGGTTCTTATTTAGTTTTTATTTTATTTTATTTAGGTTTATTGTGTTTTTATTTAACATTTAGTTTTTATTTTATTTAGATTTTGTATTTTTTAGCTTATTGTTTTATTAGTTTAGTTTATATTTTTATTTATTTTATTTTAGTTCATTTATTTTATTTTATTTTTAAATATATGTTTAGGATTATGTTTAGGTTTAGGTTTAGGTTTTAGTTTAGGTTTTTTAAATTTATTTTTATATTTAATTTAGGTTTAGTTTAATTTATTTATTTTATTTTGTGCATGATTTAGTTTTTTAGAGTTTAGGGTCATTTTAGGGTTTAGATTAATTTTAGGGTTTATGGTTTATGTTTAGGGTTTAGGGTTTAGGATTTAGTTTCATTTATGTAGTTTATTGGGTTTATTTTTTGATGGTTTTTATTTTAAGTTTTTATCTTTTAAGGTTTAGGGGACCTTATTTATGGGATTTAGTTTATTTAGGGCCTAGGTTTAGGTTTAAGTATTTTAGTTTTGTTTGGCTCATTGGGCTTTAGTTTATTTTGGGTTTATTCCCAGGGTTTAGATTTTAGCTCATTTTTTAGGTTTAGTTTATGGTTTAGCCTATCTTTATCGGCTCAGCCTGGTCCAATCCCATTTTTGATCATTTTATTTGTTTATCTTAGTTTAATTTTTGGCTCACTAGTCATTTACCATTTAGTTTATTTAGGTTTAGGGTTTATGGCCTAGGTATTTTAGGTTTTATTTAGGTTTAGTTTGTGCCTGGGGTCAGGTCAGGTCATGGCTTGGGGCCTAGGGCCTAAAGTCATTGCCATGGCCTAGGGCAAGGCCTGGATCAGTGGCTCAGGGCCTAGGCCTGTGGCTTTAGGAGCACAGGTGGGTCTTGAGTGTGGCCTAGGGCCTGTGGCTCAGGTGTGCCTAGTGGCACTGGGGTTTAGGGGGTTTTATCTTTAATTTTAATTAAGCATCTGGTTATAGGTCATTATTTATTTTATTTATCTTTTTAGTTTAATTTAATTTTAATTTATTTTATTTAGTCTAGTTTATTTATTTTTTTTTTATCTAGTTTAGTTTCCATTCATCTTTAATCATTAGTTTAGGATTATTATTAGGTTAGTTTTATTTTATCCATTATTTGAGTTTAGGTTTTATTTTTTAGTTTTAGGTTTAGTTTAGGTTTTTATTTTATTTTTAGGTTTAGGTTTTAAGTTTTATTTTAAGTTTATTTTAGGTTTTATTTTTGTTTAGGTTTAGGTTTAGGTTTTTTTTTTAAGTTTAAGATAGAATTTTTTTTGTTTTAAATTTTATTTTAGTTTAGGTTTAGGTTTTTTTTTATTTATTTTAGGTTTAGGTTTTTTTAAGTTTAGGGTTAGGTTTTATTTTTTAGCTATTTTTAAGTTTTATTTTTGGGTTTATTATTTAGATTTAGGTTTTTATTTAGTTTTTATATTATTTTATTTTAAGTTTTATTTTATTTTTAGGTTTTAGGTTTTTTTTGGTTTAAGACTTTTTATTTTAATTTTTATTTTTTATGTTTTATTTTAGGTTTATTTTAGGTTTAGGTTTTATTTAGTTTATTTTACTTTATTTTAGTTTATTTTATTTTATTTTTAGTTTAGTTTTTTATCATTTAGGTTATATTGTTTTAGTTTTGATTTTATTTATTTTATTTTAGTTTAGTTTCTCCTTTCTTTATGTTTAGGTTTAGTTATTTGGTTTATTTGATTTTATTTTCATTTATTTTGGTTTAGCTTTTATTTATTTTATTATAATTTATTTAGTTTAGTTTAGGGTTTGGCTTTACATTTAGGGAGTTAGTTCAGTTTAGGGTTTAGATTTAGGTTTAGCCTGGGGTGTGGCCTGTGAGAGAGAGTTTAGGGTGTGGCCTAAGATTTAAGTGGTTAAGGTTTTAGGGTCAGGATTTAGTGGTTTATTAGTTTAGGGTTTATAGTTTTATGGTTTAAGGTGGGTTTAGGTTTTAGTTTTAGGGTTTAGTTTAGGATTTGGGGTTTAGGGTCATGGCTCTGATCACGTTTTATGGTTTAGTTTAGGTTTGGTTTAGGGTAGTTAGGTTGCAGGTAGGTCTTTTTATATTTTATTTATTTTATTTATTTTATTTAAATTAAGTAAATTAGATGGTTTATTTTATTTATTTTATTGATTTTAGTTTATTTTAATTTTGATTTAGGTTTATTTTTTAATTTTATTTGGCTTAGTTTATTTATTTTAACTTCATTTATTTTAGTTTAGGTTTTATTTTAGTTTATTTTTAGGTTTAGGTTTAGGTTTAGATTATTTTTAGTTTAGTTTTATTTATTATTTTTTAGGTTTTGGTTTATTTTTATTTTTAGGTTTAGTTTATGTTTTATTTTATTTTTTATGTTTTAGTTTATTTTTATTTTAGGTTTATTTTTAGGTTTATTTTTTAAGTTTGGCCTGGGTTTATTTTAGCTTATTTTATTTTATTTAAGATTTAGATTTAGTTTAGGTTTAGGTTTTATTTTTTTAGTTTAATTTATTTTAGTTTAGGTTACTTTTTGTATAGGCTTTGTTTTTGTTTAGGTTACATTTTATTTATTTTTTTATTTTTTTGCTTTATTGTTTAGGTTTAGTTTTTTTATTTAGTTTTTTATTTTATTTATTTAGGTTATTTTTTTACTTTAGTTTAGCTTTTTATTTATTTTAGCTTAGTTTAGTTTTGTTTATCTTTTCTTTAGGTCTTTATGTTTAGCTTATGTTTTTTTGGTTTAGATTTTTAATTATTTTTAGGTTTTAATTAGTTTAGGTTTACCCTTGTTAGTTTAAGGTGTGGTTTAGGGTTTTGGTTTGGTTGGGGTTTTGGTTTAGGGTAGTTTGGCCTAAGGTGGCCTAGAGCTTTAGTGGCACGTTTAGAGTTTAGGTTAAGGTTAGTTTAGGTTTAGTTTAGGGTTATGGTTTTAGTAGTTTTTTTAAACAGAGAACAAATTGATTCAACATTTCTTTGTTCATTTAGATTATTTAGTTTATTTTATTTTTATTTTTTATTTATGTTGAATTTTTAATTTTTTTTAGTTTAGTTTATTTATTTTAGTTTAGTTTTTTTAGTTTATTATTTAGGTTTACGTTTATGTTTTTTATTTTTTAGTTGAGTTTTATTTTTATTTTATTTTTTAGGTTTAGGTTTTATTTTTTATTTTAGGTTTATATTTAGGTTTTTTTTTAGGTTTAGGTTTAGGTTTTTATTTTAGGATTATTTTTCGGTTTATTTTTTTAATTTAGGTTTAGGTTTATTTTTAGTTTATTTTATTTTATTTAGTTTGGGATTTAGGTTTAGTTTATTTTAGGTTTAGGTTTGGGTTTTATTTATTTTAGTTTAGTTTATCTTAGTTTAGGGTTTGGTTTATTTTATTTTATTTATTTTATTTTTATTTTAGGTTTAGGTTTAGGTTTTTTTCTTTGTTCTAATTCTTTGATATTCGTAAAAAGGTTTTTGAAACACTGTTTGTTCCACCAATTAAGGTTTAAGCCTTTTACTTTGAACCATAGTCTCGTCATCTCGAAAATAGAGTCATCAGGATGGAGAGGTTCACCCCAATTGCTAGCAACCACATCCATAAATCTATCATCCATGTTTACATATTTTGAAATTAGAATTGAATAGAGGAGGGTTTATCGATTAACCTTAACGGATCAACAAGGGAGATTGATCGAATGTGGTTCTACCGAGATGCTCAACAGTAATAGGGAGAAGGTGGATCCATAGATTGTTAAAAAGGAACCTATCTAATCTTTACCAAAGTCTGTGATTATTCCAAGTGAAATGAGACCCAGTAAAACCAATATCAGTAAGATGACAATAAAGGATCATGTTATTGAATTCCTCCATTGAAAATAAGTTAGGAGCATTACCACCAACTCGTTCATAAGAGGAAGAGATAATGTTAAAGTCCCCACCCATAAACCAGGGAGCATTTACAGAGGAAGAGAAACTAACAAGATCTTCCCACATAAGCCTTCTACCATTCCGATTACAAGAGGCATAGACAAAAGACCCAAAGCAACACCAATTATCGTAAGTAATTTTAGCATTTACAACCTGAGGTAAATCTTGCATAACTTGCAAAACAAAGGGACTCTTCCAAAATCCAAATTTTATTGCTCAAGTTAGTAAAGAAATTATCAAAACCAATCATTCTAAAGAATAAGCAATGTTAGAAGGGAAAATAAAGGCTTCCAAAATGGCCAAAAGGAAATGTTATGAGAGCAAACTAAATTACATTATGTTTCTAGAGAGGGTACCAATCCTCTCGTGATTCAAATAATGAAGGAAACCATTTATTTTTGGAAAGAGGAGCCAGATCGAGTAACTCTCGCAAAGTTAGGAAATCTAGGTTTAGTGGTTTTGTTTTTCTTTTTAAAAATTGTCTAAAATTTATTGGCCATATCCACAGCATCACCATCTGATAATAATTGATCAAAAAATTGCTTGGGAAAATGAGGCACAATTAAAACAAAGATTGCCCACACCTTCCAAATCATTATTATGATGTAAAGTTGGATTAGAAATTAGATCAAGGTTAGATGAAGAGGCAAAACACAAATACCTAAGGCAGGAGTAGAAACATTCTCTAAATTTTGCACACCAACCATTCTTTCATGATCAATCACTTTTACTTTAATTAAAGGTGTCAAAGAGGTTGGAATAGAGGCATTAGATAGAGAGTCAGCAACCATAAGAGTTGCAGAACTATTATTAGTTACGTTATTGCCAATATTATTACAGTTGAAGTGGATATTCTCATTAGAAGGGATAGCATCAAGTGTGGCATCCTGGATGAGCATGCATAGCCGAACAATATCGATTGAGGAATAGAAGTTCAAGGCACCGCCGACTGCAGGAGATATTAGAGACCATATCATTTTGTGGTTTAGCCAAGGGAGCCTTAAGAAAGAAAGATAACTTAAGAAGCACAACATAATTTTTCTTATGGTGTGGATGAACCACAAAGCATTCTGAAATCTCATGCCCATGAATTTTACATTGAGAACAAAAAATAGGAAAATTTTTGAACTCCACTTTTATAAATAACCCATTTCTCCGAAATTTTTCTTTTGGATATTTTTTAGTTATATCCAACTCAACTAGTATCCGAGCAATAGATGGCTTGGTGTTAGAAGCAGTCGCCTGATCCAATTGGAGAGGCTGATCGAACAACCCAACCACGGCAAAGAGAAATTCAGGATTAAAGAAATGAACTCGTAATTTGGGAATGGAAATCCAGACAGGAATAATGGGAGACTCCTTAATGTCAAAGTAAGGCATCCATTTCAGCAAACGCATCTGACAGTTGAGGACAAAATATGATTGTCTAGATGAAACCTGAGAATAATCCAAATTGTTTGAAAGCTGAATCAGAACATGGCGTGAGTCTATCAATCCAACAGAAAAATTTCCAGAGAGCTTCAAACTATAAAAAAAAGATCTAATATTCTCCATAGTGGGATGTCGTATCATAAATTTACCCACCAATGTAAATTCAAACTATTTAGCAAGCCTTTCCACCACTGAATCAGCACACATAATCACGGGTACACCCCAGAAAAAAGTAGAGATAAGATCAAGTGACTCGCCGGTGTAGTTAACCTTACCCGCAAGAACATCTTTGAAAAATTTAGATGCCAGGGAGGGTTTGGATCTAGTGATCCCTGAGGGGTCAGGAAGTTTCACAGCCGCAACAGAAGTAGCTTGATTTCCCCAAGGGGAAACAAAGATCGCATCCATGATTAATAGAATCCCATGTTAAATAAAACTGAAATCCAAACAAGGCCATCGGGACTGAAGTGGAGCCAAGAAAACCACATAAATGAGAGGGGAAATGAGAATCGCCAGAGCACGGCAAGGGCGACCTACTAGGATGACTATTATGAGGTTGCTAAAATCAATCATTTTTAAAGCTTTTATAACTTGATTTACTAACACAATGATAAAAACAAAATTCTCTATTTTTTGTTTAAGGTATTAAGGTTGCTAAAATCAATCATTTTTTTAGATCTTTCATTGAAAAGTTTATCAAAATACCTCATCCACCTGCTTTCAATATCCTTTTCTAAGAAAAGTACTTTATGATTTTCATTTTTAATACACCTCAGTTGAGTTAGATCTTTACTTCTCCTGTCTATTTGGTTAGCTAACTTATACATAAATCATTCACCTTCTTTGGTATCTAATATATTGTATAAATCACTAAAAGCTAAATTTTTTTAATCTTATATTTCTTTCTTTGAATCTCTACATGCCACTTTATGTTTTTCCCAATTCTCTGAGTTTTTACATCTAAACTAAGTTGAGTTAGATCTTTACTTCTCCTATCTCTTTGGTTAGCTAACTTATACATAAATCATTCACCTTCTTTGGTATCTAATCTATTGTATAAATCACTAAAAGCAAAATTTTTTTAATCATATATTTCTTTCTTTGAATCTCAACATGCCACTTTATGTTTTTCCCAATTCTCTGAGGTTTTACATCTAAACTAAGTTTTATAACAACACTTCTTATTTTATTATCTTTTCTTGCTCATTCTAACTCCACCACCAACTATATTTATTAAAAGAAGCATTTCCTTTTGATTCTCCAAGCACATTTTTAGCAACTTGCTTAATTTCACTTGCTATATTTTCCAACCTAACATTAGCTTCCTTATGAACATCCTAAATTCTAAGCTCTTATAGCTTGCTCTTTAAAATATTTTTATTAGTGTTTTGCAAGTGCCCCCATCTAATCCTAAGATAATAATTTGATTTATTTTTCATCTTCCAATCTTTCATCTTAAAATCTAACAGATAATTTATGTTGGGTATTTAAACTTTCACTTGGAATGACCTTACAATCTTTGCAATCTAAACTATCTATTTTCCTTATCAGAAAATAATCAATCTGTGTTTTACTAGATCCATTTTTATAAGTAATATTATGCTCATCTCTTTTCTTAAATAAACTATTATCAACTACAAAATCATAGGCTAAAGAAAATCCAATATATTCTAACTTTCTCATTAGGCACTCCAAATCTATAACCACCATGAATACTTTTAAATTCTTCGCCACTCTACCAACATATCCATTTAAATCCACCTCCAATAAATATTTTTTTTCTTCAAGAGGTATCTTTTATATTAATCCCTCTAATTCATTCCAAAAATTTTCTTTTGAGCCTACATCCAAACCTACTTTAGAGCATAAACACTTATAACATTGATAATCATCGTATTAACAATAATCTTTAAAGCTATAATTCTATCTTTGCATCTATTAATATTTATAACAATATCCTCCAAACTTTTATCTATAATCACACCTATGCCATTTCTAATTTGACTTCTACCTGAATACCAAAGTTTAAAACCTAAACTATCAATCTCCTTGGCTTTCTCCCCAAACCATTTAGTTTCTTGAACACATAAAATATTTATCTTTCTATGAACCATAATATCTATTAATTCCATTAGTTTACCTGTAAGAGTACCTATATTCCAAGATCCTAACCTAATTCCAGTTTCATGGACTAACTTCTTTGCCCGCATCCATCCATAATGTGGGAACCCTTGCTTATTTAATATTACACACGGGAGTCGATGCAGCAGCCCTTGCACATTTTTCACTGTATTCAGGCCATATGGCTCATTGCTTCTAGGGGACTCCCTAGTAATAACATAATATTTTAAAAGATTCATGTCATGATTAATTCGACAAGTTTTACATAAATAAAAGTAAAACTAAACCTAAAATAAAAATAAAATAAAAATGAAATAAAAACCTAAACCAAAAAAATAAACCTAAAAATAAATAAAAATAAACCCTAAACCCTAAATTAAAAAAACCTAAACCTAAAATAAAAATAAAATAAACCTAAACCTAAACTAAAATAAATATAACCAAAACCTAAACCTAAAATAAACTAAACCTAAACCTAAACCTGAACCCTAAATAAAATAGAATATACTGAAATATAAACTAAAAAATAAAACCTAAAAATAAACCAAAATTAAAAGCCTAAAACCTAAACCTAAAAAAATAAAATTAAAACCTAAACCTAATCCTAAAAATAAGAAATAAAACTTAAACCTAAAAAATAAAATAAAAATAAAACTAAACTAAAAAACAAACTTAAACCTAAACTTAAACCTACAAAAAAACATAAAATAAAAAACCTAAACTACAATAAATAAACCTAAAATAAATAAACTAAACTAAATAGAAATAATAATAAACTTAAATAAAAATAAAAAATAAAATAAACTAAAACAAATAAAAAATAAACTAAATAAACCTAAATGTACGAGTTTACTTAATTTAAAAAAAAATAAAATAAAATAAAAAATCTTAACCCTAAACCTTAAAACTAACCGAAATCTTGAACCATAAACCTTAATCTTACA
Source organism: Cymbidium sinense (assembly GCA_021442155.1). Lineage (NCBI taxonomy): Eukaryota > Viridiplantae > Streptophyta > Magnoliopsida > Asparagales > Orchidaceae > Cymbidium > Cymbidium sinense. Next base: position 64,532,110 of record CM038216.1, read on the forward strand.
ACCCTAGACCCAAAACCAGAAACCATAAACCCTAAACCTTAAAACCATAAACTCTAAACCCTAAACCCTAAACCCTAAACCTTAAATATTAAACCATAAACCCTAAACCCTAAAACCTACAACCTTAAACCTTAAACATTAAACCACAAACCCTAAACCCTAAACCCCAAACCCTAAACCCTAAAAACCTAAAAACCTAAAACTAAATTAAATAAAACCTAAAAATAAAATAAAGATAAAAAACCTAAACCTCAATAAAATAAATAAAATAAAATAAAATAAAATCATAAATTGAAAGCTAAACCTAAACATAAACCTAAACCTAAATCTAAATATAAAAATAAAATAAAATAAAAAATATAAACTAAACTAAAATAAAATAAATAAAACTTAAACTAAACTAAAAAAATAAAATAAACCTAAAAATGAAAAACCTAAATAAAGTAAAAAAATGTAAAATAAAAATAAAATATTCCAAAAAGAAAATAAAATAAAAACTAAATAAAAACCTTAACTTAAAAAATAAAACTAAAAATAAATAAAAAATAAAACCTAAACCTTAAACTAAAAAAAACCTAAACCTAAAATAAACAAAATAAAATAAACTTAAACCTAAACTAAAATAAATAAAACCTAAAATAAACTGAACCTCAACCCAAAATTAAACAAAAAAATAAACTAAAATAAAGCTAAACCTAAACTAAAAAATAAAACCTAAAACCTAAACCTAAAAAAAAAATAAAATAAAACGTAGACCTAAACTAAAATAAAAAATAAAACCTAAATCTAAAAAATAAAATAAAAATAAAACTAAATTAAAAAATGAGCATAAACCTAAACCTAAACCTAAAAAAACTAAAATAAAAACCTAATCTAAAATAAATAAATCTAAAATAAATAAACTAAACTAGATAAAAATAAACTAAATAAACCTAAATATACTGATTTATTTAATTTTAAAAAAACACCTAAACCCTAAAATAAACCCTAAATCTTAAAAAACCCTAAACCCTAAACACTAAACTAATGCTAAATCCTAAACCCTAAACCTTAAACCTTAATCCCTAATCCTAACCTTAAATTAACCTAAAACTAACCCTAAACTAACCCTAAGCTAATGCTAAACCCTAAAAACCCTAAACACTAAAGCCAAACCCTTAAACCATAAACTAAACATGAAGCCTCAAAACCTTAAACCTAAACCCTTAACACAAAACCCTAAACCCTAAACCCTAACCCTAAGCCCTAAACCCTAAAACCCTAAATCCTAAAACCCTAACCCTAAACCCTAAACCCTAAACACTAAAAGTATAAACCCTAAAACCCTAAACTCTAAACCCTAAACCCTAAACCCTAACCCTAAACCTAAACTTAAAGTAACTAAATAAATTAAAAAATAAACTTAAGCCCCAAAACCTAATAAACATAAACCCAAAGAATGGGCAGAACCTTGATAGCAGGAACATCACTGTCAATCAGGCTCAGTCTAGATCTGATAGTGGAGGTGAAGGTAGAGGTGGGTGTTATCGTAGTGGTGGTTGGGGATCTGTAGGTGCTGGTGGATATGGTGGTGGGGGTCGGAGTAGTGGTGGTTATGGAGGTGGGAGGAGCGATGGAGGTTACAATCGTGGTAGTGGCTGAGGGAGAGATCGGGGATATGATGGTGGATCCTGCTAGTCGAGAGGTCGGGGTGGTTCTTATGGGAACTGGAGAAATTGAAGAATGGTCCATGTGATCTGCTGTTTATGGAACTGTGTCTTTATAGTAGGGACAGTTCAAGTTATCAAGGGTTTTTTATTTTCTCTATGCATGGTCATTTTTTAACTATGTTGTCTCTTGTGTCTTAGAAAACTTGGTGTGTTACTTGGTTGATGAAATCGAAAAGAAGAAATATTGAATCTGAATTGGTTCTCTATTAAAAAAAACCAAAAACCCTTAACCCTAAATTAAAACATGAACCCTAGACTTACAAGCTAAACCCTAAATCCTAAAAACCCTAAACCCTAAAATCCTAAAACCCTAAACCCTAAACCCTAAACCCTGAACTAAAAAAAAAACCTAAACTTAAAATAAATAAAATAAAATATGCCTAAACCTAAACTAAAATAAACTAAACTAAAATAAATAAAAAATAAACCTAAACCTAAAATAAACTAATCCTAAACCTTAAACTAAATAAAATAAAATAAACTAAAAATAAACCTAAACATAAATTAAAAAATATAACCTAAAAATAAACTTAAAACCTAAACTTAAAAAAAAATAAAATAAAAATGTAAACCTAAACCTAAAATTAAAAATAAAACCTAAACCTAAAAAATAAAATAAAAGTAAAACTAAACTAAAAAAAATAAGCATGAACCTAAACTTAAACCTAAAAAATAAACTAAAATAAATAAAACTAAAATAAATAAAGTAAACTAAATAAAAATAAATTAAATAAAATAAATAAACCTAAACATACTTTTAATTTATTTTTAAAACCCTAAAATAAACCCTAAACATTAAATCTTAAACACTAAACCCTCAACCCTAAAAAACCATAAACCCTAAACTAACCTTAAACCCTAAACCCTAAACCCTATACCTTAAATCTTAAACCCTAACCATAACTATAAACCCAAAACCATAAACTTAGCCTAAACTAACCCTAAACCCTAAACCCTAAACCCTAAAAACCATAAACTCTAAAGCCTAAAGAATAAAGGCTAAACCCTAAACTAACCCTAACCCCTAAACCCTCAAAACCATAAACCCTAAACCCTAAACATTAAACCATAAACCTTAAAAAATAACCCTAAACCTAAATCTTAAAACCTTGAACTCTAAAACCCTAAACCTTAAACCCTAAAAAAATAAACCTTAAAGCACTAAACCCTAAACCCTAAACCCTAAAACCTAAACCCTAAACCCCAAACCCTAAACTTAAACCTAAACCTCAAACTTTAAACCAAAACCTAAAGTAAAGTAACTCAATAAATTAAAAAATTAACTTAAACCCTAAAACCTAATAAACCTAAACCATAAGAATGGGCTGAACCTTGACAGCTGGAACATCATTGTCAACCACGCTTAGTCTAGATCTAGCTGTGGAGGTGAAGGCGAAGGTGACATTTATCGCTGTGGTGGTTGGTGATTTGTAGGTGCTAGTGGATATGGAGGTGGTGGTCGAAGCAGTGGTGGTTATGGAGGCGGGACGAGCGACAGATGTTTCAACCTTGGTGGTGGCGAAGGGAGAGATCGAGAATATGATGGTGGATTCTGCTACTCGAAAGGTCGGGTGGTTCTAATAGGAATTAAAGAAGTTGAAGAACGGTTGATCCAATCTACTGCTTATGGAACTGTGTCTTTACAGTAGAGACAGTTCAAGTTATCTAGGGATTTTGATTTGCTCTATGAGTGCTCATTTTTTCTATGTCGACACTCGTGTCTTAGAAAACTTCGTGTGTTACTTGGTTGATGTTTTAGAAATTTGTTCTCTATTAAAAAAAATAAAAAACTTTTAACCCTAAACTAAAACATGAACACTAGACCTACAAAAAACCCTAAAGCCTAAACTAGAAAAAACCTAAACCTAAAATAAATAAAATAAAAAAGCCTAAACCTAATCTAAAATATACTAAACTAAAATAAATAAAACCTAAACCTAAACCTAAAATAAACTAAACTTAAACCCTAAACTAAATAAAATAAAATAAACTAAAAATAAAGCTAAACCTAAATTAAAAATAAAACTTAAAAATTAACCCAAAATAAAAACCTAAAACCTAAACCTAAACAAAGTAAAATAAAAACATAAACCTAAACCTAAAAATAAAAAATAAAACTTAAACCTTAAAAATAAAATAAAAATAAAACAAAACTAAAAATTAATCATAAACTTAAACCTAAACCTAAAAAATAGACTAAAATAAAAAACCTAAACTAAAATCAATAAGCTAAAAATAAATGAACTAAACAAAAAAAAATAAAAAATAAACATAAATAAAAATAAAAAATAAAATAAACAAAAATAAAATAAAAAATAAACTAAATAAACCTAAACCTACCAGTTAACTTAATTAAAAAAAACTCTAAACCCTAAAAACTAAATCCTAAACCCTAAACCTTAAATCCTAAACCCTAAACCATAAACCTACAACCCTAAACCTACAACTCCAAACCCTAAATCCTTAAGCCTAAACCATAAAAAATCCTAAACCCTAGACCCTAACCCTAACCCTAAATCCTAGAGTATAAACCATAAACTTTAAACTAACCCTAAACCTAAGCTAATCCTAAACCCTAAACCATAAACCCTAAACCTTAAAAACCCTAAACCCTAAAGCCTAAACCCTAAACCATAAAAGCCTAAAAACCTAAACCTAAATTAAATAAAACATAATAATAAAATAAATAAATAAACTTAAACTTTAATAAAATAAAATAAAAACCAAAACTAAAACCTAAACCTAAACCTAAAAAATAAATTAAAATAAAAAAAACTAAAATAAAATAAATAAAAACATAAGTAAAACTAAAAAAATAAGATAAAAATAAAAAAACCTAAGATAAAATAAAATAAACATGAAATAAAAACCTAATCTTAAAAAGTAAACCTAAAAATAAATAAAAAATAAACCTAATCCCTAAACCAAAAAAATAACCTAAACCTATAAGAAAAATAAAATAAAGAAAATAAAATAAACCTAAACTTAAACTAAAATAAATGAAACCTAAACCTAAACTAAAAAAAAATATAATAAACTAAAAATAAACCTATACCTAAACTAAAAAAATAAAACCTAACAATAAACTTAAAATAAAAAATCTAAACCTTAAAATTACAAAGAAAACCTAAACATAAAACTAAAAATAAAAAAATAAAACCTAAACCTAAAAAATAAAATAAAAATAAATTGAACTAAAAATAAACCTAACCTAAACCCAACAAAATAAACTAAAATAAATAAACCTAAAGTAAATAAACTAAACTAAATAAAATAAAATAAACCTAAATAAAATAAAAAAATAAAATAAACTAAAATAAATATAAAATAAACTTAATAAACTAAATAAACACAAACTACTAATTTACTTAATTTTTATGAAAAAAACCTTAAACCCTAAACCTTAAACCCTAAATCCTCAACCCTAAACCCTAAACCTACAACCCAAAACCACCAACCCTAGAAAAACCCTAAAAAATCAACCAACCACCCTAAACCCTAAATCAAAAACCTAAACCCTAAATCGTAAACCTTAATCCCTAGCCCTAACCCTCAACCCTAAACCCTAAACTATCCCTAAACACTAAACACTAAACCCTAAACCCCAAACCCCAAACTAACCCTAAACACTAAACTAACCCTAAACCCTAAACCTTAAAACCTCAAAACCCTAAACCCTAAAGCCTAAACACTAAACCCTAAACCCTAAACGCCAAACCCTAACCCTTAACCACCTTAAAACCCTAAACCCTAAAGCTTAAACCCTAAAAAGTTAAAATGCTAAACCTAAACTAAATAAAACATACTAATCAAATAAATAAAAAAATCCTTAACCTAAATAAAATAAAATAAAAAATAAAAATAAACTAAAATAAAATAAATAAAAACCTAAATTAATCTAAAACATAAAATAAACATAATAATAATAAGCTAAATAAAATAAAAACTAAATGATAAATAATAATAAAATAAACCTAGAATAAAATAAAATAAATAAAAACTAAATATAAACCTAAACCTAAGAAATAGACCTAAAAATAAATAAATAAAAACCTAAACCCTAAACTAAAAAACAACCTAAACCTAAAATAAAAATTAAATAAACTAAATAAAATAAACATAAACCTAAACTAAAATAAATAAAACTTGAACCTAAACCTAAAATAAACTAAACATAAACCTAAGCCTAAACAAAATAAAATAAAATAAAACTAAAAATAAACCTAAACCTAAACTAAGAAATAAAACCTAAAAATAAACCTAAAAAAACTAAAATCTAAACCTAAAAAATAATATAAAAACCTAAACATAAACCTAAAAATAAAAAAAAACCTAAACCTTAAAATGAAAATAAAAATAAAACTCAACTAAAACTTAAACATAAACCTTAAAAATAAACTAAAATAAAAAACATAAACTAAAATAAATAAACCTAAAATAAGTAAACTAAACTAAATAAAAATAAAAAATAAAATAAACTAAAATAAATAAAAAAATGAACTAAATAAACTAAATAAACCTAAACCTACAAGTATAATTAGTTTAAAAAAACCCTAAACCCTAAATCCTATACCTAAACATACAACCTAAACCCAAGCCTTAAGCCCTATAAACTTAAACCCTAAACCCCAAACTATAAACCCTAAACCCTAAACCCTAAAATCCTAAACCCTAATCCCTAAACCCTAAACCCTAAAACTCTAAACCATAAACTATAAACCCTAAACTCTAAACCCTAAACTCTAAAACCTACAACCCTAAACCCTAAAACCTAAACCCCAAACCTTAAACCCGAAACTATCTTTAAACCCTAAGGATGGGCAGAACCTCGATGGCAAGAACATCACTATCAACTAGGCTTAATCAAGATATGGTGATGGAGGCGAAGGTGGAGGCGACGATTATCATAGTTATTATGGAGGATTTGGAGGTGCTCGTCGATATGGAGGTGGTGGCCAGAGTAGTGCTGGTTATGGAGGTGGGAGGAGTGACAGAGTTACATCCATGGTAGGGATAAAGGAAGAGATCAAGGGTATGATGGCGGATCCTGCTACTCAAGAGGTGGGGTTGATTTTGATGGGAATTATAGAAACTGAAGAATAGTCGATCCGATCTGATGCTTATGGAACTTTATCTTTATAGTAGAGATAGTTCAACTTATCTAGGGCTTTTGATTTGTTTTATAGGTGCTCATCATTTATCTATGTCATCACTTGTGTCTTAGAAACTTGAGGTGCTATTAAGTTGATGAAATCGAAAAGAAGAAATATTGAATATGAATTTATCCTCTGTTAGAAATAAAAACCTTAAACCTTGAACACTAAACCCTAAACTAAAACTAAAACCCTTAACCTAAAACCAAAACCCTAAAACCCAAACCCTAAACCCTATACCCTAAACACTAAACTAACCCTAAACCCTAAACTCTAAACAATAAAAAGTTAAAAACTTAAACCTAAACTAAATAATCCCTAAAAATAAAATAAACTAATTAAAATAAAATAAAAACCTAAAGTAATACATAAACCTAAAAAAATTAAAAATAAAATAAAACTAGAATAAAATAAAATAAATAAAAAACTAAACTAAACTAAAAAAATAAAAACTTAAATAAAATAAAAATTAAACCTAAAATAAAATAAAATAAAAAATAAATAAAAACCTAAACTTAAAAAATAAACCTAAAAATAAATAACAAATAAAACTTAAGCCTTTAACTAAAAAAAGAACCTAAGCATAAAATAAAAATAAAATAAGAAAAAAATAATAATAAAAATAAACCTAAACCTAAACTAAAATAAATAAAACCGAAACCTAAACGTAAAATAAACTAAACCTAAACCTAAACCTAAACAAAATAAAATAAAATAAACTAAAAATAAACCTGAACCCAAACTAAAAAATAAAACCTAAAAATAAACATAAAATAAAAACCTAAAACCTAAACTTAAATTAATAAAATAAAAACCCTAATCTAAACCTAAAAAATCAAAACTAAAATCTAAACCTAAAAAATAAAATAAAAATAAAACTCAACTAAAAATAAACTTAAACCTAAAAAATAAACTAAAATAAAAAACCTAAACTAAAATTAGTAAACCTAAAATAAGTAAGCTAAACTAAATAAAAAAATAAACCTAAGTAGAACTAAAAAATAAAATAAGCTCAAATAAATTAAAAATAAACTAAATAAATGAAAACCTACCAATTTACTTTTTTTTTTTAAAAAAAAGCCTAAACCTTAAAACTAAACCAAAATCCTAAACAAATAAACCTACAACCCTAAAGCTACAACCTTATATCCTAATATCCTAAACCCTAAACCCTAAACTAGAAAACCTAAACCCTAAACCCTAAACCCTAAACTCTAAACCCTAAACCCTAAAACCTACAACCCTAAACCCCAAACCCCAAACCCTAAACCCTAAACCCTAAAACCTAAATTATCCCTAAATCCTAAGGATGGGCAGAACCTCAATCGAAGGAACATCACCGTCAACTAGGCTCAATCAAGATCTGGTGATGGAGGCAAAGGTTGAGGCGGCAATTATCATAGTGATTATGGAGGATTTGGAGGTTTTGGTGGATATGGAGGTGGTGGTCAGAGCAGTGGTGGTTATGGAGGTGGGAGGAGCAACAGAGGTTACAGCCATGGTGGTGGCGGAGGTAGAGATCAAGGGTAGAATGGCGGATCCTACTACTCGAGAGGTAGGGTTGGTTCTGATGGGAACTGTAGAAATTGAAGAATGGTCAATCCGATCTATTGCTTATGGAACTTTATCTTTACAATAGAGATAGTTCAACTTATCTAGGGTTTTTGATTTGTTCTATTAGTGCTAATTTTTTATCTATGTCATTGCTTGTGTCTTATAAAACTTGAGGTGCTACTTGGTTAATTAAATTGAAAAGAAGAAATGTTGAATATGAATTTGTCCTCTGTTAAAAATAAAAACCTTAAACCCTGAACTCTAAACCCTAAACTAGAACTTAAACCCTTATCCTAAAACTTTAACCATAAAACCAAAACCCAAAACCCTAAACCATAAAATAAACTAACCCTAAACCTAAATAATAAAAAAAGTTAAAAACCTAAAACCTAAACTAAATAATTCCTAAAAATAAAATAAATAAATAAAACCTAAACCAAAATAAAATAAAATAAAATAAATAAAATAAAAAACATAACTAAACCTTAGCCTAAAAAAATATAAAATAAAATAAAAATTAGACTAAAATAAAATAAATAAAAACCTAAACTAAACTAGAAAATTAAAAACCTAAATAAAATAAAAACTAACCCTAAAATAAAATTAAAATAAACCTAAAATAAAATAAAATAAAATAAAAATAAATAAAAACCTAAACTTAAAAGATAAACCTAAAAATAAATAAAAAATAAAACCTAAACCCCTAACTAAAAAAAAAACCTAAACCTAAAATAAAAAAATAAAATAACAAAAAATTTAATAATAAAATAAACCTAAACCTAAACTAATAAACTAAACTAAAATAAATAAAAAAAACCTAAACCTAAACCTAAAATAAACTAAACCTAAATCTAAACCTTACCAAAATAAAATAAAATAAACTAAAAATAAATGTAAACCCAAACTAAAAAATTAAAACCCAGAAATAAACCTAAAATAAAAACCTAAAACCTAAACCTAAATTAATAAAATAAAAACCCAAACCCAAACCTAAAAATTAAATCTAAAATCTAAACCTAAATAATAAAATAAAAATAAAACTCTACTAAAAATAAACTTAAACCTAAAAAATAAACTAAAGTAAAAAACTTAAACTAAAATAAATAAACCTAAAATAAATAAGCTAAACTAAATAAAAAATAAACCTTAGTAAAAAATAAAAAATAAATCAAGCTCAAATAAATAAAAAATAAACTAAATAAAACTAAAAATCTTTACTTTTTTTTTTTAAAAAAAGCCTAAACCCTAAAACTAACCCTAAATCCTAAACCCTAAACCTACAACCCTAAAGCTACAACCCTAAACCCTAATATCCTAAACCCTAAACCCTAAACCCTAAACCCTAATCAGTAAACCCTAAACTCTTAAACCATAAATCCTAAACCCTAAACCCTAAAACCCTAAACCCTAATCCCTAAAGACTACAACCCTAAACCCTAAACCCTAAACCCCAAACACTAAATGCAAAACCATAACAACTCAACTATCCTTAAACCCTAAAAATGAAGAACCTCTAAACATCACCCCAACTAAACCCGCCTAGATCTAACAAAGAAACCTAAACATTATCGTAGTGGTGGTGGGGTATCTGAGATGGATATGGAAGTGTGGTCTAGTGGTGGTTATGGAGGTGAGAAGGGATGGTGGTTACAACCATGGTGGTGGAGGAGAGAATATGATGGTGGATTTAATACTTATGTGGTTCTCATGGGAACTAGAGAAACCAAGAATGGTCAGATACTAATTTTGGAACCATGTCTTTACAGTATAAATGATTCTACTATCTAGGGTTTTTTATTTGCTCTATGGGCACTCATTTTTTATTTGTCATTACTTATGTCTTAGAAAACTCAGGGTGCTACTTGGTTCATCAAATAAAAAGGAAGAAATTTTGAATCTAAATTTATTCTCTATTAAAAAAATTAAACCATAAACCTAAACCCTAAATAAATCCTAAACTAAAATTTAAACCTAAATGATAAACCATAAAAACTCAAAATAAATATAATAATTAAACCTTTAACCCTAAACCCTAAACCCAAAATCCTAAAACCCTAAACCCTAAACACTAAAACTATAAACCCCAAATGTTAAAACCTACAACCCTAAACCCTAATCCCTAAACCCCAAACCCTAAACCCTAAACCCTAAACTAGCCCTAAACCCTAAACCCTAAACCTTAAACTTTAACCCTAAACCTTGAATAAAGATGTCATTAGGACTAGATCTAAAGAATGACCTAATCCTAACAAAATTATGGTAGCTAAGGAAAATTTCATCAATAGACTTTCTTTTGACTATTAGAGATTTGAATACCCTAAATAATTTTAAATTACTATAGTATAATGTGGCATCATATATTTGAGCATGTAGTGATGTGTTTTTGGATGTTATAAGATGTTTTAAAATGTTTTAGCATGTTATTATAGTATGCACTATAGTCTATATTAATATAAATCATAAAAATATTGATTTAATAAATTAGATGATGAAATTTGTTAAATTTGAAGTGGAAATTATGTTGTAGTACCAAAGGTGTTATAAACCTTTGTCTAAAAGGTAAGATTTTATGTCAAAAATAAATATTATATGTTGTAGACTAGTATAACATATATATCATAATATATTGTTAATGTGATTTTAAATTCTTTTAGTATTTTACAATCATGGATGAACTACACAAGCATTATTTATAAAATGGTGATGTAGACTTTAAAATGGTGGAATTATTAAATTCATAATAGGTAGAACATCATAATATAATATTTCAATTTAATATATGTAAGTGATACAACTAAAATATATATTTTTTATTATTTAAAGTAAATTTATGATTTTTTATCTTAATCAATCCCTTGTGATGTGAAATGCAATATAATATAATATAACATTTTATTGTGTATTATAATATAAGATTCCATAACATAGTGTAGCATCATGCATTATAGCATACTATTGTCTATTACTACTTATTGTTCAAGATATTTTAGTTTGTTATAAGATGATGTAGTATAGTTTGTACTAGTATATGATTCATAAAAATATTTATTTATATAGATGATGGATTTGGCCAAATTTAAGGTAAGCTCTAGAACATCATTGGGGTTGGTGTGTCATTAATCAAAGAATGGAGTTTTGCATCCAAAATAAATGTTTATTTTTCAACCAAATTTTATAATTTTTTTTTTAAAGAGATTCATTTTGGGTGTAATGGGTATTATATTATATGAAAGAATATTAATTTTAAATGTACATAACAATATATATATATATATATATATATATGTGTGTGTGTGTGTGTGTGTGTGTGTGTGTGTGTGTGTGTGTGTGTGTGTGTGTGTGTGTGTGAATGTGGTGGTGTTACTGAATGTTATTATATATTTTAGTGTGTTTTACTTTTGTTGTAATACATTAGGTCAAAACTCACAAAAATATTAATTTAATGGTTGAGATGGACGAATTTGGCCAAATTCATTGCACACACCAAGAAGCAACACCAAAATTATGCTATTTTGTACCATTTCTAATAGAAAAATAACAATTTTACATCCAAAATGAACATTATTCATATTTCAAGAAAAATTTGTTATTTATTCCTTCTAAGTGATTCCAAAGCAAAGAATAATAGGGCAACTACTGCGTGAATGCACTAGGGACTTATGTCAACTCAGAAGTAGTCAGGATTAATATATTTTAAATTTATGTGATTTGATATGGTTTATTTGGTTTAGTTTGATTTCAAATTCAGGGCATATTCATTGGGATGTGAGCTCGATCAAATTTGATCGATTTAATTTATGGACCATGTTGGTGTGCAAGGGACCCACTGAGAAGGGGCTATATCGGACTTATCCTATCTTAGATTTACAAATCCAAAGGGACAGTCTACTGGCTGTGGGGTAGAGCTAGCCAACCTAAGGGGTTGCCTTTCATTATTCAATGGTTGTGCTAGGAAGAAGGCACAGTAGACTGACATCTTCTAAAGCAAGGAACAACTATTGGGGTGACCTGTTGGTAGCACAATAAATTGAATTGACCTAGGGGCAACTGCTGAGTGAATGTCATTGAGACTTATATCAACTCAAGAGTAGTCAGGCGATTCTTATAGGGAGTTTTGCTAACACTGCCATAAAGATAAGATGCCTACTTGGGAAAAGGTACCACTAGGGGTGTCCTCCTAATCCACAAGTGAATATATATTTTATTTATATGTTTGCATCGACCCTATTGGTGTGCGAGGGAACACACTGAGAAGGGGCTATGTAAGCCATGACCAATGTTATTTATTGGACCAAGGGAGAATCTGCACAACCACAAGATGTATTATCCAACCTTAGGGTGGTTATTTTGAAAGGGAAACTATCCAATTTGATAGTAACTCAGGTAGTGTCTAAATTGGGTCGCAAAGGATGTGACCCAATTATAGTGCCCACAGGGGAGGTGCTGATAGGGGCGTTATCCTTAGCCCTAGAAAAGAAAGTCTATAGGTGTACGGTGGCCAACTCAAAGAGAAAGCATAGTAGACTTACATCTTCCATGAGTGATGTATCCTAAGGTGCAAAAACCAACCAACCAAAGCTGTATCCATCAACATGAGTGGTGTATCCATCAGCATAGTGAGAACCAACCAACTTAAGGTGCATGTTTGTGTGCAATGATCAATTTGGAAAGAAAGCATGTAGTCCTACAACTTTCCAAGTGGAACTGATCATCAAGATAGTCTGTCAGTGGCAGGACAAATGTTATCTAACCTAGAGCGACTACTAAGTGGGGAGCCCTGAAGAAGGACTGGACCTAGACATGAAGTAGTCAGGAGGGAAGGATCCACTAGAAGACTTATCCTAATCCTCAAATATACTTGACCCAGTCAATGTACAAAGGCTAATCTAAGAAGAAAGCATAGGAGACTCACATCCTCTTAAACAAAGATAACATGTGGTAGTTTACCAGCCACGCATTAAAGCCTACCAAACTAACATGGTGCTCTTCAATGTGCAATGGCCAAGTAGAGCAACTACTGAGTGAGTGCCACTGGGGGTGTTATCTCAACTCAAATTAGACCGAGATAAATAATATGCGTTTGGTTTATATATTCTTATGTAGTTTATATTTATGTTGTGTTGACGAAGGATAGGATGCCACTCAGGGTCTTTACACCTACCCTAAACACATCATGGCGAATTCACAAACATAAATACTTTTGACATAGAAGAGATTGAATTCTAAATGGAAATTTTCATTTATGACAATTATCCTCAAACATGATTTATAATTTTTCTTTAAGTAGAGCTCATTAATTGGAAGCATTGGGTGCTCTCCCTTATGATTAATAAGCTGATAAGATCCTCCTTAGTAGGTCTTCTTTATAAAAAAGGGCCTTCCCATGTGGGTTCAAACTTGCCTCTCATCTTATGATGGGCAATAATCGGTCTCCTTGGAACTAAAATAAGCTCTCTTACTTGAAAAGCTCTATGAAAGACCAACTTGTTGTGAGCCTAAATCATTTTAGTTTTATACAACTTGAGGTTTTCACATGCTCATAGAAGTCTCTTCTCCAAACCTTCGAGCTCTTCTAACCACAACTTGGCATTTTGTTCTGTTGTGATCTTGCTACCCACAGCTATCCTTTGTGATGGGAGTTGGACTTCTAATGATATAATGGCTTTGAACCAATTCATAAAGGAGAAAGGAGTATGCTGAGTAGGAGTTCAATATATGGTGCGGTAGGCCCACAAGGCTTCAACTAACTAGTCATGCCACTATCACTTATTGTTATCGAGTGTCATCTTTTGTATTTAGATGAGAGTTTTATTGAAGGCTTCTACTAAGCCATTTTCCCTTGGGTAGTTGATGGTAGAATATCTTCAATCTATGCTATGTCTTATGGCAAAGTTGTTGATCTCGGTGCTCTTGAATGTAGTAACATTATTAGATATAATTCATCTAGGCACTCCAAACCTATATATGATATGGTTCCTTAAAAAAATGGAGCACATGTTGAGCTATGACCTCTCTGAGGGGAATCACCTTCGCCCATTTGGAAAGTAGTCAGTAGCAGCTAAGATGAATCGATGACCCTTGGAAGAAGGAGGATCAATCGGACCCACTATGTCGGTACCCCAACACTCGAATGGCCATGAGGCCAGTGTAAGATGTAGAATGTTGGTTGGTTGGTGTAGGACCACATAATTTATTTGACATTGGTGGCATCACCTAGTCATATCCATGCAATATTTGATCATCGACAAAAAGTAGTATCCTAATCACTTGATCTTAGCTTTCATCTTCAGGCCGGATTGGTTGGCTCCACATAATACTAAGTGTACCTAGGTCACGATCTTACGAGCTTCATGCTTGTCTAAATAATGTTCCCACATATGATTGAAAGACCGCTGGTATAAGACACCATCCACAAGAACATAGGAAAGTGCTTTCTTCTTCATTTGATGGGATTGATAGTCTCTTGAGGTAGTTTGCCTTTTTTTTAGGTAATCCATGAATGGTTGCTTCTAATCTAACTCCTCATCCTTCTTGGAAATGAAAACCTCCCCTTCAAGAGAGTACTTTTTTATGAGTTCAATATCAATAAGGGATAAGACTTGTCTAATTTGGACTTTTATTGATATGGACTCATCCTCCAGACATGCCAACTCCTTGGCAAGCTTGGCCAAAGCATATGCTATTGCATTCTCTCCTTGAGGAATCTTAAAATTGGTAACCTCTAGGATTTGGGCCAACATCTCCATGGTGTACTTATGGTAGTGATGGAGCTTGGGCTTTATAACTTTATAAGACCCAACGATTTGGTTGATAACTAGTTGAGAATCTTCAAAGATGTTGATGTTCTGGATGCTTAGAGTAACGGCTAACCCCAGATCGACAATCAAAGCCTCATATTTAGCCTCATTATTAGTGCAAGGATTAGACAGATGATACGAGAATCTCATCATGTTGCGGTCCAAAGTTAAGAGAATTATTCCTACCCCTGCTTTTCCTAGAATAGTAGATTGTAGTTCTTCTCCTCTTTGAGAGGAAGCTGCACCATCAAAGTACATCTCCCAGTCATGAATGCTAGTATCTCCTATGTTCGTGATTTGTTCATCAGGGAGATCATCACTAACCAGTGAGTCAGCAGGAAGTGGGTGTGTTGCCAAGAAATTTGCTTGCACTTGTCCTTTCACTGCACGGAGGGGTATGAAGGTAATGTCAAACTACAAGAGGATCATGGACCATCATGCCAACCATTTGAATAGCATCGGTCATGTCATGAGATACTATAATGGATTGATCTTGAGATTAAGTTTACCTTATGATAAAGCATGTAGTGCTATAGCTTTTGGGATGCAAAGATTAAAGCTAGGCAATGCTTCTCAATGGGTGGATAAATAGCCTTAGTAAGGATTAGATGACAACTGTGGTAGTAGAGTGCATTTTCCTTCCCTTCTTCATTGGCTTGGGCCAATAAAGCACCAAGGGAGTCTTCAAATGTAACCGTGTAAAGTATGAGCGGCATGCCCGGTAAAGAGGCTATTAGAACTGGTAGCTTCATCAGATAATATTTGATGTCTTTGAAGGCATGCTCACACTTATCATCCCACTTAAACTTGGCATCCTTTTTGACAAGTGCTGAGAATGGCTGACATCTTCTCAAAATGTTGGATATAGAGCATCTTAGATACGCCAACCACCCCTGGAATGATCTGAGTTGAGTTAAACTTTTAGGGGGTGGCATTTCTAATATTTTCTTGATCTTCTTCAGATCGATTTTGATTACCTTGTGTTCGATAACAAACCCAAGGAATTTCCCTGAAGCTACTCAAATGCACACTTAAGGGGGTTCCTTTTGAGGTTAAATTTTCTTAATTGTTCAAAAAATATTTTCAAGTCAAAGAGATGGTCTTCCTTTTCTCTACTTTTGACCAGATTAGATGACTTATGATGAATGAGTTCATCAAGATTTGAGTCACCGATGAGCAACTGTGTAGGATATTTTTCTTCCCGGATGAAGCCAACATCAATTAGTTTCTTGACTTCATAAATGACTTGTTATTCTTTATCTAATCGCATGCGTCTAGGAGCTTGCTTGATAGGGTTAGGAGTAGGCTATATTATTAGTTTATGGATTGCTATGTTAGGAGCCAATCCAAGCATCTCTTCATAACTCCCTACAAAGTAGTCCTTAAACTTAGTCAATAGCCTAACTAAGTCATTGGTTTTAATTTTGTTAAACTAAGAACTGATGTATGTTAGGCATGGATCTTCTCAGTTCATAAGTTGATTTTCTTGAGCTCATCAATGGTTAACTTGATCTCTTCTTCAAACTCTGGCGGTGCATCTTTGACTTCAAAATTATCTAGATCATCTAAAGTTTCTAAGCACAGCTCCTCATATGAGTTAATGTGATTTGAAAAAAATCTATTAAATTTTAAATGATTGGTGATGATTAAACAGTAATCGTCATCATCGATTGGACCCACTATACTGGATGTTTATCCCATCTTGATTGAGAGCTTTTGCATTTGTTCTTCCATATTCTTTCGAGGTAGTTTGACCTGTACTTTGACCAAGTATGTGGGATTAACACTTTCTTTGCTAAATTATGAACACAAGGCAAGTACCAATCAAAAGATAATTCTATTAAATCTTTATATGAATCATCCTCAAGTTCTACATCAACTTCTTGACTTGAGGATGATGCTCCCAGAAAAAATATCTGAGTCTTCACACCCGTGGATGACTTAGGGGCTTCCTTAACTACCAAACCCTCAGCTTTTTGAGAGATAAGTAGGGTTAAAGCTAAGGTACCCAACTGATGCCTAATTGTTTCACATATAGACTTGGATACACTTATGCTTTTCTTTAGAGTTTGATCTTCATTGCTATCTGGCTCAAGTGTCACCCCCAATCCATTACTGAGAATAGCTGGCTGGTCTGCTAAACATAAAAGACTCATCTTATGAACTAGATTCTAAGTCTATATGGATAGCAGGTGTACTCCTGGTAGCTAGACATATCTTCATTGGGCCAATAAATAGGTTTTCCACCTGACCTCCAAACTAGCCTCTTCCTCTGTCTGGTTGAGGTCAAGTCGTCCTACCCATATGTTTGAATGGAGTAACGAACTGTGGGTGGAATCAAATGTTAGGCTCCACTTCCTCCTCCAAGTCTATTTCGCTCCCTTTTATTTTCTTTTTCATTTTCTCTTTTCTTTTCTTTTTCATTTCTCTTTCATTTTCTTTTTTTTCTTTTTATTAAACTTTAGCCAAGTTCATAAGAATAGAATTATTGATTTTGAGGGTGGTAGTACACTACATCCTCATATATGTTGACCTCGTGAACTGTAAATGGGTTGAGATCTCCTTTGGCACATTAGACAATCTCACCTATCATGAACTTCATACACTAATGTGGAGCAGATGAGCTATGTTGTTCTCATGTATCCATGGTCTCCTAAGCAAAGTGTTCAAAGATGTATCCGAGTCCATAATGTGAAACTTGGCTTCGGTCTTCCAGTCATCTATCTCTAAGGGCAACACTATGGAGCCAAAGGTCTATTGACCTCACTTTTGGAGTGTAGATTCTATCTTTCCAACTTAGACTCAGGAGTCTTATAGATACTAAGACTTCACTAGTCATAAGATACTTTTAATAATTTGGTAAATGCTTAACCTAAGCATAAATACTTAGAAGGGTTAACCATAGAATTAGGTTATGCCTTGGGATTAGGATAATCCACCTCCCTACAACCAAAATCCAATCCATTCACCTTCTCAAATCAAACCTCAAGTTTAGTTCAAACATCAAATTCAAATTCAAATCAAATCCAAAACCAAATGATTGAATCCCATGATCAAATCCAAACTTAAAACCCTTCTTAAACCATATGACCTATCCCATGGACTTAGCCAAATCTTTATCCAAATCAATACAAAATTAATTGATTTTCTCATAATCAATTTATATCTTCAATCATCTTCCTAAATATAAATCAAATCTACAATCAAATGATTAAGACTAAATCAAACTAAATCAAATTAAATCAAAACCCTTCTTAAGCCATACGGTCGATCCCATGGACTTAGCCAAATTTTAATCCAAATCAAGTCAAACTCAGTTGATTTTCTCACAAATCAAACATCTTTTCAATCATCTTCATAAATTTAAATGAAATATACATTTAAGTCATTAAACCTAAATCAAACCAAATGAAAATCCAAACCTAAGCCACATGACTCAACTCCATGGACTTAGCCAAATTCCTTCATTCCAAAACCCAAATTCAATTGATTTTCTCATGAATTAATCATACCTTCAATCATATTCACAAATATAAATGAAATCTACAATCATCAAGCCAAACCAAAATCAACCCAAGTCAAACCCAACTTAACCCTTTTGACTTGAAAAGTTAAAATAAACCAAAACCCATTTGAACCCAAGCCAATTGCAATTAAATTTATATATCAATCCCAAATCCATATATAAACTTAACTAATTCTAACTCAACCCAAAATCAAGTGAACTAAACCCAATTGGTCCACTTGACCCAAAGTGGCCAATTTGACCTATTTGAGCCAAGCTCTAATCCTACCCAAATTGGATTGAACCAAGCCCATCAAAACCTCCCATCATGATTATTGATTACCCGATGTTTATCAATTATCATAAATTAGGTCAAACTTAATCAACTTGGTCATTTGACCAAGTCAACCCCTTTACCCATATGAACCCAAACTAGCCAAATGCAACCTAAGCCAAATCCCTTGAAACCTTCAATTGAGTCAAACCAAACCCAATTGGTCCTCTTAACCCAAGTTGACCCAAATTGACCTAAAAGATAAAATTAGGTCAAATCAAAATAAAAAGCAAATTGATTGCAACCAATGGCTCAAGTTCATTCCAAATTGAATGTTGAACTTGACCAAAGCCATGATTGGACCCAATTGAACCCAATTGACCTACTTAGCCCAAATTGACCTAAAGGTTCAAGTTGGCCTAAATTAAAATCAACACCAAATTAATTGAAACCAAAGACTACAATCATCTTCAATTGGTCAACTAAACCTAAACCAACTCCTAACCGAAGCCAATTTGGCTAGGTTGGTCAAATTGGACAACATAACCCATTTGACCCAAATGAATTTAAATGAGCCAAACTAAACCAAATCAGTTGAACCAAAACATCCCAAATGATCATTTAAACTTTACCCAACCTAACCCATTTTGATCCAAATGAGTTAAGTTGAGCCAAACCTAACCAAATCAACTCTGATTAACTTAAAATTTAGGCCAACCCACTTTTGGCTCATTTCAAATATGCCCAACTCAAATTCAATGCCAAATGATCATTCTACCTTTAGGTCAAGGGCATCACACAAGACAAATCACTAATGTAAGTGGTCTTTTCTTTTCCTTGGCCACTAAATACTCTCACAATGGTCCACCTAGAAACCTAGGACATTTCCCTACCTGACCCAAGGGGAGGTTGGGTCGGCCATGACCCATGGGAGGTGAAATCACCTCACCCTCCCCATTAGAGCATTTGAAATCCATAGGACACCCATGATTCCTCCTTGGCAGCCACCGAGACACCTTCAACCAACCAAGCCGAGCCAACTCACCTCCTCCCTACCACCCATGACTCCCTGAGATGGTCGGACTACCACTATAAGCCAAACTCGATCCCACCATCCGATCAAGATGAGAAGGGGGGGGGGGTTTATGCCCCCTTATTTTTACTCAAACATAAAAAAATCATTCCTCAGAGCCCTAGTTACTTAAGATGACCTGCTAGAGCCAATCCCTAAGCTCCCAAGCTCATTTCTTAATAAAATACCATTCCCATCCATCCCAAAATAGGACACTCCCATCACTAACCTAACTTCCCAATTTCTCCATGAAACTCAAATTAACTTTGCATGCACCTTTTCTAAGCCTCATTAAGTAAGAACGAATCATCTCCCAAGCTTCCCGAGCATTGAAAGTGGGACTTTGATCAAAGTCTCGCTCCAAATTGTTGGTTCATGGCCTTCCGAGTGAACGTCGAGGAATTGATCCAATTATTGCTCCATAAGGCTTTATCTCCAATAGATTTAGCTTCCTCAATTGTTTGTGCAGCCAGTCTTCAGCTCCGAGGTATGCATCCAAAATCAATACTTAAGCAAAAATGGGTTGCAACTTTTTGAAGAAAACTTGCATCTCATGTGATCTTGACTGTTAAATCCCCTCCGCTCGATGTCATGAAGGTGTGGGATCCTTTTATAGTTGATCCGAGCTCAGAAAAGCTTGAATCAAGTGAGCAATTATGGACATACTCCATTCCCCATCACTTGCATGACATTAGATCACGCATTGTCTATTTCGCGTGATCAAAATTGATGGTCATGATTAGATTCACTAGATCAATCTAATTTAATCCTATTAAGCTGCGGGAATAATCATAGTCGTGTGATCTTAAATCAGATGGCAGACAAGAAAGCGCGTCGCCATTGTCACGTAGGTGCTGAGTCGAATAAGTTTTAAGTAGCCAATCTCACAGTGCCACATGGAAAGTGCACCATGTGGCGTCAATAGGATTAGGCTTTAATTAGGCTTAATTAATCATTTTTAATGGATAAAACTTCTAAAAATCATAAAAATCATAGAGAAATAAAAAATGCAAATATATACTCATTTTAAAGGTATTTTGGAGGAGAATTAATTAAAAATGATCTTAACTAACTTTGAACAGTAATTAAAGTTTAATTAAGGCATAATTACAAATTTAATTAACTTAATTACTCCTTAATTACTTGAGCAATTAAACCTAAATTTTGTGGGTTAATTTAATGTGATGATCTGTGCCTCTCATGATTTTCTTGGAATTTATTGCTCACTTAATCAGGAAAATTGACTAATTGAACCTTAACTACTCTTTTAAGTCGATTAATGATTAATTAATCCCATGAACTGTAATAAATTAGTTAATTAAGTTTATTAATCTTTGTTGATCAACATTAATTGAACTAAGGAATAAAGTTGGGACCCTTTACCCTAAGTTCATTTCACCCTATTTTAAAATGAAATTAATTAAGATTGAACTAATTAATTAAATCACTTAATCAAATTAAAATCATAATCACATCTGACCTTAATTAATTAAATCATGGGGTAGATATTTAGGTGTTTAATAACCTAAAGGAGTTTAATGAAATTATGGTTAGTCCACATGTGTGGGAAAACCATGGGAGTAATTAATTAAGTCCCTTAATCTAATTAAGTATTAATCATGAGCCAATTGCATTAGGCCACTTCTATTTCCTAGGATCTTTGCAAGTTTATTTTCCATGCATATCATGTTGGCTCATAATTATTTAGTTAATTACTTTAAGGTGAAATAGGTAAGAGTAATTAATTCATCTAATTAAGGGCTCAACTTAATTAACCCATATACTCAACTTAATTACATTTCCTTAAATTAAATCAAATCACTAATATGGGAGTTGGTTTAAAACAACAAGTGATGATTTCTCTTCTCCTCTTTAAATAAAATCAAATCCAAACCTTAATTAATAAAGAAGCTTGGGTTTGCTTTAAATAATCTTATTTGATTTTATTGTCCTTAAGAACTAGTTTGGTTGAAAAAATCACATGCTTATATTTGATTGTCCTCCATCCAATCATGTTAAATTTGGTATGTCATTTGAATTCATGCATCCATCTTTTCAAAATCAAGGAAAACAAAATGGATTTACTTTATGTAAGCTTGCATGTGTTGATTTAATTTCATATATGCATGGCTATTATGATTATTACATCCAAATGTATTTTTAAAAATCTTATAAATGAGTAATAATGTGTTGTGATGCTAGTTATAAATACATAAGAAATGAATGTGCTTATAGCTTGAGTGTATGAATGTTGAGTTCTCTTTCCTCTATTCATGTGTTTATTTATATAAGAATGAATGGTAATCAGTATATATTCTAGACATCCCGAGAACACGAGGCTTTAGCTAGCCCCAAGAAGGTCATTTGATTACCTCGCTTCCTTTGTTTAACAATGACACGTACCCATTTTATTTCATTCTTATGTATATCAACATTAGAATTTTGATAGAGCTTTAATTCATATATATAAATGATTCAATAAAAATATACAATCTTTGCATGGTATTCTTTCCCTCATTTATGTATACATCCATGTGTGTCCAAGAAAAGCAGGTATATAGTCTAGACATCCTGGGAATATGAGGCTTTAGTTAGGCCCAAGGAGGTCATTTGATTACCTCACGTCCCTAGTATATTTATATGTGATTAGTGAATAAAAATCCTATTTTACATTAAAATTGTATGCATTCATAATTGACTAAGTGGTTGAATTAATTATCCATATGATTTGGAGCTTATTTCCTATGTTCATGTATACCTAATTTACATATGTTTGAATGCAAATGGGTATATAGGGACATCCGAGATAATGAGGCTTTAGCTAGCTCCAAGGAGGTCAATTGAATACCTCACTTCCCTGGTTTAATAATGACACATGCCTATTTAATTTCATTCTTATGTACTTTTTTGTATAAGAATTTAGATAAAGTTTAAATTTAATATGTTTAAATAATTCAATCAATTAAAGTATAAATTCTACACATACACATACATTCATCATTTAAGTGTGCTAAAATATATTGCATGTAAAGATGTACTTAGGATTAAATCATATGCATGTTACATGTGATGGAAAGGAATGATTTAATATATGCCATGTGGTAGTAATTCAATTAAATTAACCTAAAGATGCCTATTTTGAATAGGATTATTTAAAGTGAACCTAAACTTAAGATTAATTAAATCATTTAATAAGCCATTTACTAAAGAGAACTAAATCAAATTAATATACTTTAGAAAGTGACTTAAGTTAGAGAAGAAAGAGAGCAATTCTCTTTTCCCCTCTTTATAACACTAAGTTGCTAAGTGTAATCAAATGAAACAAAATAAAACACAAATTAAAATTCTCAAATCAATTAAACTACTTCAAGTGAAATCAACATTTCTTGTTAAATTGAATCCTTCTACACCTAGAAAATAAAACACTAATGCCTAATAAGACTTACCACAAAAGCCTTAATACACACATTAGAATTAAGTCACCACTTCTAGTTGTAAGTTAGAATGGTGAATGATGTGATATATGTTTTTTATGATGTATTATTTTAGATTGGATGTTAGGGTGTCTGCTTCGTAGACTGGATGATAGGCCAATATTAGGCTAACCATGTTTTCTGTAGGGAATTATGCTTAAGGTATGCTTAAAAATAAATGTGAATGCTCTTTTTGCAAGTTGCTTAAATCCTTAAGCATGATCTAAGTTAGGACAGGTGGACTTAGTTACTTATGTGTAGGTTCGTAAGTCCAAATTATTAATACAACTGCTTGGGATTATATGTATATTTAGCTAACCTCTATTTTGTAAGTGTAGTTAGATTTACTTTTCCCATATAAATGTAATTTTTGTAATAGGAATTAGGATTAGTGCTATGGGGGATTAGAATGAGCAGTGAATAGAAGGCTGTGATTCCTTTGAAGCAAGAACCATATAAATCAAAGAGGAACCAAATCAAAAATAGAGATATGAAGAAAAAAGACGCCCATAGCATTTAATACAATTATAATTATTCTTTCATATTCTAGGTTGTATAAGGTTAGAGCTCGGCTATCCATTTTTTTTGTCTTTAGGATATACAGAGGTACACAATCTCACTGACCTTATGTTCTTTTACGATAGTTTATATAATTATTTGATGTTATGTTTACATTGTGTATTAAAATGACATGCTTTTAATAGTTTCTTAAATGATTGATGCTTTAATGTGTGGCTTGGATATGATTAGGCTCTTAGGATTAAAATAAATTTTCTACCCAACTAATCACTCATAACCAAATTTTAAACAACTTATAACCTCGTTATAAAGCCTAAGACATAAATAAGATAATTAAAAGATTTAGTAACCCCTTAGCTGTATGGTTGTATGTTTCACATCATGCATGCATACTCTTTATCTCTTGAACATGAAGGATATCCATCCTTGCACGATAAGGGAATGCTTGACCTGTGAGGGCATCCCCTATGGTGGAGAACACCTTCTTCTAGCTGATATGACCTATAACCTATTTCATCATGCATTTAGGCAAAAGAAATCCTAAAGCCTCTGTCAAAATAACATGTCTAAAATGAAATTAAATTTGAAAATATTTAGCATCTATAAATTAAGTCATATGCTCATACCACTCATGCTCTAGTCTCTATGAGTGTTTAAGACTTTAGTCTCTTTATATTAAATAACTAACCTTATCTTGCAATTCATAAGACTGCACTATATGGTTTTAAGATCATTGGAGGAGTTAGTTGCCACCCAAGTAGTTATAAGTCTGAAGTTGGACAATTTATTCTTGTGGAGGTAAAACCTTAGTCCACCTATCGCTAGATTTAGGTCGTGCTTTATGTTGGTGGATTATAAGCCATAGTAATCTAATTAAATTTCAACTCAAAACAAATAAATCTCCTCAACTTTAAAATTATAAAGCTCAACCATAAGATTGATTGGAATGCTCATTATGCTTCCTAGTATCATGAGAATTTCCTACTTATTTCATTTGGATTCCAAAAATAAGTCTTCTCCTTAAACTTTCCAAATTGATTTTACAAATACAACCAATCTTTTGGTAGTCTAACCTTGAAATCTTTGGAGATGATAACTGTCTACTTTAATCGAGAGTATTCTTTGGAAATTTCATTTCCTAAGATGTAATTAACTATAGAGGCTTGCCGCCATAAGAACTTAAAAATCTGGTTTAATATAAACCTAGTTTTATTCATCCATGTAAAGTAGGGGAGAAATCTCTGGTACATTCGAAGACCCATCATACCTAAAGAGTCCTTATTACATGATTAGGTCCATTATAGGGTGATGTCTCTATCTTTCGATATAGTACAACATACCTCAATGTTATACCATATCACCTCAAAAAGTATCCCCTACACCGCTTATGTCTATCCAAAATTAAACACCATAAGGCCCCTCGCCTTGTTCATTGAATCCTCTCAACATTATCCTTATTTTGGATTTTGAGATGTTGATCCCAAGTAGTAAGGGTTCTTATACTCATAATGTTGAGATATCTTGGTCAATCAACTCGATAGCTGTATGCCAACATCCATTGTAATGTAAAGTGACAGTTGTGCTCGGTCGTCCCTAGGAGTAAGTCTTCATTGTTGAATGTAACTCCTAAGATGTCCTTCAAGTGGCATGCCTCAACTAAAATAGCGGTCAGCTGAGCTAAGCATATCTATAGATCAAGTAAGGCCTTGATTAGAGATTCCATCATATTTTTGGATAAGACAAGGGTGTCGTAAATGCTTAACTTAGCTGGAAACTTTCTAAGGTGAGCTAGGACAATGTAATTAACTCCAGCTTGGTCCTCTATAAGCATATCTATGGGTGGACCATCCTTTGGAGGGGCTATCTATGCACTCAAACCAATGACTTGCTTACCTTTATCCTAAGGTACTACCCTTTGAGGTAGAACTATGTCACTGCGTAGGTTAACTATAATGACTTCTTGGAATAATGAGCTTGTGGAAAGTTCTACCTTCTCATTGGGCATACCTATAGTTTCTCCTATGGGATCTTCAGAGTTAGTTAAGTCCAAGTCAATCTGAAGAGGTGAACCTAATTGATTCATAGAATGATAATTTGACTCTAAATCAAAAAGGAAAGGATCATAACTACTAGAGCAATTATTTTCTATTTAGACTCGGAGAGCTTTCAACAAGAATAAAATCAAGAGCATCATAAGTAGATAATATAAAAGTATAAATACCTTTCTTCATTAATTTCTTTTTGGGTGGGGGTACATGATAGAAATCAAGTAAAGTAAGCAGAGTAAGGGATTTAGTGCCCTTATCCGGAGATACAATACCCTGGGTAGAGGAGCTAACAAGAGGTGGTAATGCATAGAGGGACTTCTGGACTTGGACGGTGGCTATGCTACTGGACTATCCAAGGCTAGTATGGTGAGCTATTCCTGCTGGTGGTATATCACCCTCCTAGAGTTGTCCTTTGCAACTAGCAAACATTCCTTGGTGTTGGAGGTTTAAGCTACTTCTGGCATCTACAAGAAAAGCTTCTTGATCTTAGAAATGATTTTCTTAGAGGTTCGGGATAGGGAGAAATCCTAACCTTCTTTGGTCTTAAGAGGATCGCAAGTATCCCCAATGATTACTCTAGCATAACTAGATGGTTGTTCTAATAAGTATTCCATAGGGATAACTATGGATCTCAACTTGCGATGCTCAAGCTATTCCTTACAATCCTCTAAGACATGGCCACATATGGGAAATAACAAGGATCGGCACTTCCTCCCACCTCTTAGGCTCTAGTAACCGAAAGTCAAGTTTCTTTAAGAGATTCTTAAAGATTTTCTAACTACCTCCCACTTGAATGAATATGGCTTATTCTCCTATAAAAGTAGGTGGAAAGTAGCCTTGTGATGGATAAATCGCCGCTAAGTGACTACAGGTGGTGGAAATGGTCCTAACCTATAGATTGTCGAGGTGGTAAAGAAAAAAAGGAGGCTTATACCTCTCATAACTATCGCTTCTCTATCCATTGAAAATCCCTGCTTCTTCTTAAACACATCTCCTAAACCTGATGATTGGTCAAATAAACTATTTGGCTTCCTCTACTTGCCTAATGATTAATTTCTCTAATGTTTGATGGTAAAGCCTAAGCATGAAGGCAACCACCATGGATATTCTTGAGAAGATTCTCAATCTCTATACTTGTGGTTAGCATTTCCTACATGTTGTGCCACTAGAATGTAATCAAAGTGACTCATTGAGTTTATTTCTCCACAATGAGGTTGCTACAATCACCCTATAAAAATACTTGATGAAGAGGTGCTCCAACACAATAAAAGGGTTCATTAACCAAATATACTAAAATGCAACCACTAATGATAACAAAAAAAGGCAAAAACTTTGCGCACCAATTAACAAAACTCTAAAGTGCACAATTTGTTACTGTTGGTTCCCACTACCATCAAAGATCTTCAAAGATGCCGGCGATATACCCTAAATGAAATAAAAGCTAAATAAAAACCTAAACCTAAAAAATAACCTAAAAATAAAACCTAAAATTAAATAAAAAATAAAACCTAAACCCTAAACTAAAAAAAACTAAACATAAAATAAACAAAATAAAATAAACATAAACCTAAAAAAAATAAACTAAACTAAAACAAATAAAACCTAAACCTAAACCTAAAATAAACTAAACCTAACCCTAAACTAAATAAAATAAAATAAACTAAAAGAAAATCTAAACCTAAACTAGAAAAACCCTAAAAATAAACCTAAAATATAAACCTAAAAAAATAAAAATAAAAACCTAAATCTAAACCTAAAACCAAAAAATAAAACCTAAACCTAAAAAAGAAAATAAAAATATAACTAAACTAAAAATAAACATAAACCTAAACCTAAACCTAAAATAAATAAAATAAAAACCTAAACAAAATAAAAAAAACTAAAATAAAACCCAAAACTAAAATAAAAAACTAAACAAAATAAAAAAAAAACCTAAATAAAAAAAAAATAAACTAAAATTAATAAAAAAAAATAAACTAAATAAACCTAAATAAAATATATATTAAAATAAACTAAAATAAATAAAAAAAATAAACTAAATAACCTAACACTTAATTTTAAAACAAAACTAAACAAATATCCTAAACCCTAAACCTAAACATAAAATAAAAACCCTAAACCCTAAATAAACTAAACTAAAATAAAATAAACCTAAAACCCTAAACCTAAACTAAACTAATAAAACTAAAAAAATAAGCTAAAATAAAACCCTAAACCTAAACTAAACTAACCTAAACCTAAACCTAAACTTAAAATAAACTAAAATAAATAAAATAAAAACTAAAAAATAACTATAAACTAATCCTAAACTTAACCCTAAAACAAAATAAACTAAACTAAAACCAAAATAAATAAACTAAACTAAATAAAATAGAAATAAACCAAAATCAAAATAAAAAAATAAAATGAACTAAAAAAAATAAACTAAATAAACCAAAAATAATGAGTTTATTTAATTTAAAATCAAATAAAAAAAAACCCTAACCCTAAAACTAACCCTAAACCCTAAACCCTAAACCTACAACACAAAACTCTAAGCCCTAAACCTTAAACCCTAAACCATAAAAAACTCTAAACCCTAAACCCTAAACCCTAAGCTAACCCTAAGCCTTAAACTCTAAAATCCCTAACCCTAAAGCCTAAAAAAAAACTGAAACCCTAAACACTAAACTCTATCCCATAAACCTAAACCCTAAAACTCTAAAATCCTAAATCCTAAAATCGTAAACCCTAAACCCTAAAAACCTAGAAACCTAAACCAAACCTAAATAAAAGCTAAAAATAAAAGAAATAAAAAACCTAAACCTAAATAAATTAAAAAAAAATAAAATAATATAAAAACCTAAACCTGAACCTAAAAATAAAATAAAATAAACTAAAATAAAATAAATAATAACATAAACTAAACTAAAAAAGATGATAACCTAATAATAAAAAACCTAGATAAAATAAAAACTGAACTTAAATTAAATTAAAATAAACTAAATAAAAACTAAATAAAAACCAAAACTTAAAAAATAAACCAAAAAATATAACCGAAAAATAAATAAAAAATAAATCTTAAACAATAAACTAAAAAAAAAACCTAAACATAAAATAAAAAGACTAAAATAAATAAAACCTAAACCTAAACCTAAATCGAGACCTAAATTAAATAATATTAAATAAACTAAAAATAAGCTTAAACCTAAACTAAAAAATAAAACATAAAAATAAACCTAAAATAAAAACCTAAAACCAAAACCTAGAAAAATAAAATAAAAACCTAAACCAAAACTTAAAAATAAAAAGTAAAAACCTAAAAATAAAATAAAAATAAA
Source organism: Cymbidium sinense (assembly GCA_021442155.1). NCBI lineage: Eukaryota > Viridiplantae > Streptophyta > Magnoliopsida > Asparagales > Orchidaceae > Cymbidium > Cymbidium sinense. The sequence goes on from CM038216.1 coordinate 64,561,534, forward strand.
ACTTAACTGAAAATAAACCTAAACCTAAACCTAAACCTAAAAAATAAACTAAAATAAATAAATCTAAAATAAAGAAACTAAAGTAAATAAAATAAACTAAAATAAATAAAAAATAAAATAAATAAACCTAAACCTGTGAGTTTACTCAATTATTTTTTAAAAAAAAACTTAAACCCTAATCTATCCCTAAACCCTAAACCTTAAAAATAAACTAAAAAAAATGTAAACCTGACGGTATACTTAATTTGAAAATTAACCTAAATTAAGACCTCAACCCTAAATATAAAACCTAAACCCTAAACCCTAAACCTTAAAAATAAAAAAAAATAAAAAAACCCTAACCTTAAACCATAAACCCTAAAACTAAACCTAAACCCTAAACCCAAAACCCAAAACCCAAAATTTAAAACCCTAAAACCCCAAACAGCAAACCCAAAACCAAAAACCTAATGCCTAAACACTAAATCCTAAGCCATAAAATCTAAATCCTACCCTTAAACCCTAAACCCTAAAACCCTAAACCCTTAACCCTAAACCCTAAACCCTATAAACCTTAAAACCTAAACCTATAAGATAAAATAAAATAAAAACTCAATTAAAAAATAAATATAACCGAAACCTAAAAATAAATAATAAACTAAAATAAAAAACTTAAACTAAAATAAATAAACCAAAAATAAATAAACTAAACTAAAAAAATAACAAATAAACCTAAACAAAAATAAAAATGCAATAAACTAAGTAAATTAAATAAACCTAAACCTACCGGTTTACTTATTTCTTAAAAAAAACCCCTAAACCCTAAATCATAAACCTTAATCCCTAAACCCTAAACCCTAAATCTTAAAACTAACATTAAACCCTAAATCTACAATGCTAAACCTACAAACCAAAACCCAAAACCAAAACCCTAAACCCTAAACCCTAAACCCTAACCCCTAAAAAACCCTAAACCCTAAACCCCTAAACCCTAAACTAAACTAACCTAAACCTTAAACTTAAACTCCCTAAACCCTAAACCCTAAACCTAACAAACCTAAACTCCTAAACCCTAAACCCTAAAACCCTAAACCCCAAACCTAAATCCATAAGCTCTAAACCATCACCACTAAACCATAAACCCTAAACCCTAAACCCTAAACCCTAAACTATAAACCCTAAACCCTAAACTCTAAACCTTAAACCCTAAAAACCCTAAACCCTAAAGCCTAAACAAAAAACCATAAACCCTAAACCTTAAACCCTAATCCTAAACCTTAAAACCCTAAACCCTAAAAATCTAAACCCTAAACCCTAAATCATGAACCCTAAATCATAAAAACCAAAAAACCTAAACATAATAAAGATAATACTCTATACCTAAACTTAAAAAATAAATTAAAATAAAAAACATAAACTAAAATAAATAAATAAAACCAAAATAAAAATAAAAAATAAACCTAAATAAAAATAAAAAATAAAGTAAAATAAAATAAATAAAAAATAAATAAAATAAACTAAGTAAACTAAATAAACTTAAACCTACCAGTTTAATTAATTTAGAAAAAAACTTTAAAACCTAAATCCTAAACACTAAACCCTAAACCCTAAAACTGAATAAATTAACCTAAAAATAAACTTAAAAATAAATAAAAAAATAAAACCTAAACCCTAAACTCAAAAAAAAAACCTAAACCTAAAATAAACAAAATAAAATAAATCAAACCTAAAATAAATAAACTAAACCTAAACCCTAAACTAAATAAAATAAAATAAACTAAAAATAAACCAAAACTTAAACTAAAAAAAACAACCTAAAAATAAACCTAAAATAAAAACCTAAAATCTAAACCTAAAATAATAAATAAAAACCTAAACCTAAACCTAAAAATAAAAAAGGAAACCTAAACCTAAAAAATTAAATAAAAATAACACTAAACTAAAAAATAAACATAAACCTAAACCTAAACCTAAAAAATAAACTAAAATAAAAAAACCTAAACTAAAATAAATAGACTAAACTAAATAAAAATAAAAATTAAACAAAAATTAAAATAAATAAAATAAAATAAACTAAAATAATAAGAAATAAACTAATTAAAATTAAATTAAAATAAACTAAAATAAAAAAACTAAATAAACCTAAACGTATTTGTTTACTTAATTTTAAATAAAAAAAACCCTAAACCTGAATCCCTAAAGAATAAATCCTTGTTGACCTCTTTTTTTGATGAGGTTAATTTAGCAATTGGGAGATCTTAATCTCAAATAGGATTCTCCTAATTCAATGCTTAGGACACTATGCCTAGTGACCTAGGGAATTCACCTTGGGTTGGATCTAACCTATTTGTCTTAGGTAGGATCAACTCAAGCATCCAAATTCAAAATCAATTAATCAAATCAAAAATCAATAATCATCAATCCAAGATGATTAAAAATCAAATTACATTTAATTTTAAAAATACCCTTGAGTTGATTTTGAATTAGATCAAGCTAAAGTCAATGCACTTGATTCAGACTCAAACTCCAACCCAAATCAAATGTACTCCAAAAGAAAACTCAAAATGGGCAACACACATTAGTCTAGGGTTATGTGATGCCATAATCATAAAATAAAAAAAAAAGTGGGGAGAAAATGCGAAGAAGAGAAATGCTAATTTCCTTCTTCCATCTCTTCGCATGCAAAATCCTTTCTTCCTACCTCATGCACTCTAAGACAAAAGACACCTCTTAAGAGGTGGTTGCCTTCAAGTAAAGGAGGCAATCAGGCAAGGAAAAGCCAAGAAGGATTTGGCTTCTCCAAGGTAAGAAGAAAAAAGGAAGAGAAGAGGAAGCAAGTTCTTTTCAGCCATGCATGGAAAAGAAGCATAGAAGCTCCTTAACTTTGATGTAAACATCCCACTATGTTTACAAGGGAAAGGGGAGTTGATCCCATACGTTTCCCCAGACACCTCATCACTGGCAAGGCACTTTTCATGCCAAAACTGAGTGCAATTTAATGGTGAAATCCATAGGAGGGGATTTCACCCCAAATTGAAGACACACACACGTTCTAGAGCTCAATGCGATCTAATCGAGCCCTTACATGAATCATTTGGCACCGGGAAGGTCGAGAACCACCAAGGCCGAGATCTATGCTTTGAGCTTGGTCAAGGGGCAAAACCACGTGGAGATAAGCTCTCAAATGCTACCTAAAATCTCTTTGCATTGATCTAAAGCTTATGAAATCAACCTCACTGCCGGAGATCACCAGAATCTAGGTTTTCCATTGATGTCCTCCCCTATTTTCTTTCAAGTTTTTGGTTTTGGGCCTTTTCAAAGAAATTAGGAATTCCAAATGGATCTAACCATATAGATTGATCCCAATTCGATCATTCATGATTTTGGGACTGAAATCAAGTCATAATTCACCGATCACCACTTGATGAAAACTAATCGATTCGGCTTCACCATTTTGGGAAGAAGACGGTCTCTGGACGGTCCGATCCTTCTATTTGGATTGGAAGGTCCAGATCTAGGCGCATAAATTGATTTAAATCCCTTAAGGATCGTGGGGCCGATTTGGACGGTTTGATCTGAGATCGATGGTCAATCATCCGCATTTTGAGGCGTGACACTCATTTTGATCCACGTGACACGCACGCCGCGTGACCGCGTCGATCCCAGACGGATCAGTATGGATCATTCGATCTTTGATCGGATGGTCCATAAATTATCCCACATTTTAACTCTACCGCATGGGTCCCTGCTGCTTAAAAAGCTGTTAAAATTTGTTAATTAGTGGTTTAATTAATTAATTAAAAACCTAAAAACTTCAAAAAATCATATAAAATCAAAGAAAAATCAAACAATTACAAATAAGAGCTCTATGGATTTGTCTTGATGAGAGGAATCCATAGAAATTAAAATCTCTAATTTTTATTGTGTAATTTTTCCTTAATTTGGTTTTAATTTAAAAAACAATAAGCCCTAATTATTCTCAAATTAATAATCCAATTAATTTTAAACTTTTGGGTAATGAAATTAATCTTCAAACATACCTTAAGTAAATCTTTGGGGATTTAACTCTCTGGATTCAAGGGAAATTGTAATTTCATGTGTTTAACCTTTAAATTAATTAAATTAATTACCCTTTAATGAAATAATTAGAAAACTTTAATCTAATAATCTTAAATCAACATAATAATTATCAATGAACATCAGAATATTAATTAAACCTAATCAAACCTATATGAACCTAATAGATCACTAATTAACTCAATTTAGTAATTAAAAGAATTAAATAATTCAATTAAATGACCTGAACTTAATTAAATCATATTAACTCAACCAGTTAACCAAAAATTATGAATAAACCCTCATTGGAAAGGTATTGTGAAGAATAAGTGAAAAATAAAATCTCTTAATGAGTCTTAATAAATTAGGCTTAATTCAGGTTTTAATGAAATAATCAACACCTTATTTACACACAAATTACATCTCTAATCAAGTTGAAGCATGTAACCCCACTTGCCATAATTATCTTAAACCCAATTGGCCTATAAATTTGGAATTCTTGATTTTCCAAATCTCGAGGTCAATATGAACTAAATAATAATTAAGAAGAATCATTAATTCATTTAATCAACAAATAAATTGAACTAATCTGAAATAAACATCATAAATACTTTGGGTAATTCATCAAAACTTCCTATGTCAAAGAATTTAATCAAATATCAAATTTGAAAGAAAATCAATGCTTATTGAAATTCAAACATAATTAAATAACTTAAGTTAAGTTTAATAAAACCACTCATCCTTAATGACTTTAAATAATGAATCTAAAACCTAAGTACTTTTGGTGAAGAATAATCTATGAACAAACCTAAGGTATTAATTCATATTAATAAACTTAAAACTTAAGCTTACAAATCCATGATTTAATATCATAAATTAAATTGAATGAAATCAAAATAAAATTAAACTCTTTAAATTAACATAAGCCAAATCAAATGAAATCCATATAACTTAATTCAAAATGATATAAACCAAAAACAAATTAAATAAAATAAAGCAATTCAAATAAATGAAATAACATAAATCAAATCCAAACATAAATAAAATCAAAAGGATTAATTAAAATACTTAAGGATTTTAGTTAGACTTTTGAAAACTTCATTAGGATTTAGGATGTTGAATGAAAAGAGCTCCATCCAAAATGAAATCATTCCATTCTTCATTCTTGAAAACCTATACAACTTTAACCAAATAAAATGAACATAAAAATGGAAATTAAATCTCTAAACCATTTGAATTGAAACCAACCAATGGTAAAAATTAAACTAATTCAAACTTCAAACTTCAAACTTAAACTTAAAGGCCTAGCAAAGACTTACCACACAAACCCCACTTCTACACACACTAGATTACTTAGGTCACAGACCCTAGATCTAGGTTAGATCATTCTATGATTTTCTTTTAATCTCCTGTGATATGTTATGTTCACATGTCTCAGGTGGTGTGTTTTAGACTGGATGCCTAGGCTTGTTTGTTCATTAGACTGGATGTTAGGGCGTTCTTTCTAGACTTGACACTATTTTTTGCAGGGGACTTTGTTAAAGGGATCACTGTAATAAATAAATCAAAAAATTATTATTTGCTTGTAGGTGCTGAAAATCCCTTAACATAGTCCATAAGACAGGTGGGCTTGGCAAGCAACTAATGTTAAGCCCGTATGTTTGTGAAATATAAACTACTTTTGTGCTATGTGTATTTTCTAGCATCTATTTTGCACAACTTAGGATTTCTTTTGAATTGTAAATGTAAATTTGAGCTTAGAATTAGGTTAGGATCTATGGAGTCTAGGATTAGCAAGAGCTGACCCAACAAGGAGATGGTACGGTGGTCCCCTATGGAACCCGATGGATGTTCCTGAAAAGAAAACTTTCTTGGAAAGAAGACCCATAGATCAGAACTTGTAGTTCTAGGCAAGGTTGTATAAGGGAAAAACTCGGCTGCCCAATATTCTTCTTCCGGGATGTACAATACATTTACATTTTTTTCTTATATAATTTAATCTGGCTTGATTTATTTTGGGTGTGTAATAGAAACAACATGCTTTTCTTATGTTTTTTTCTATATTATGTTTGTGCTGTGATGTATGCCTGGATGTAAGCTCATAGGATAAACTAAATTTTATACCCAACTAAATCAATTGAAACATAAAATAAATATAACTCATAATATTCATATAAAAGCCTAAGTCATTAAAGCAAGATAAAATATGTAGCAACCCCTTAGCTGGATGTTTTAATATCATGCATAATCATATTATTTCACTCTTGATTAATGAAGGACTTCCATCCTTGTTAGAGAACCTAAGCTTGACCTTTGAGAGCCTATGGTGGAAGTACACCTTCTTCTATTCCGATTTGGCCCATAAACTTTTTCTAATTACATGCATTAGGCATAAATTATATTCCTATGGCCTAAAATGAATATTGAGTCAAAACAATTATAAAAATTTGAAAAATATGCATTAGTTAGGTACATCTTCATACCCTACATAATCTTAGGGGTTAGGGAGTAAGTCTAGGTTCATAGATTTCTTTCTTAAAATTGCAATAGCCCAGCCAACTTGCATTCATATGACTTAGCCTCAAGGTTTTAAAACGCCAGTGGTGTTAGGCATCCTTCAAGTAGGTTGTAAGTCCGTAAGAGTCGTGGATAGGTTAGTTCCCTCAAGTGAGGAGAAAGGCCAATGATTCCCAAGAATAGAATTAGGTCGAGCATCTGACATGTGTGAGAAGCACTATAGACTAGGTTCTGAAGCGTCCTTTTAGGAATAAGTCTTCAACCCTAGGCATTTTAAGTGCCTTGTGTCGCTAGAATCTAAGCCCTAGATTTCTAAGAAAATGATAACTTGGATTCTAAAATTCCAAATTTGAAGCCCAATCATATAGATGAAATATCTACGGGCATCCCAATATCAATAAACATTTCCTACTATTTTCCATTTGGCTCTTAAAAATAACTCTCTCTAGTTTGGACCTCTCCCAATTGAATTTCTCAAAAATCATTCCTTTGAAAGCTACCTTAGTAGTCTTTAGAATAACCACTTATTTCTTTAATCAGAGTATTCTTAGGAAGAGACCCTTCCTAAGATGTAATTAACTATAGACTTGCCTTTATAGAACCATGATCCCGAATAAAATTGACCCTATTCTTTTCCATGTAGTTCAGGAGCATACTAAAAAGGCCCATTAGCCTTAGGTCTTTTATTGAAATGATTGAATCCATTATAAGAGGGCATGTTTATCTTTCGAGATAATATATTTATTCATTTGATCATCTAAATAAAATATTTCTAAACTCTATATGGTGTCATTTCTTTTCTCTATTCCAAAGAGAAAAGAACCAACAATCCTAAACCCTAAACCCTAAACCCTAAACCTTCAACCTTAAACCTACGACCCTAAACCCTAAAAATCCCTAAACCCTAAAAAGCCCTAAATCCTAAACCTTAAACCTAAACCTAAACCCAACCCTAACCCTAAACCTAAATCCTAATCCATAAACACTAAAACCTAAACCCTAAACCCTAACTAAACCTAACCCTAAACCCCAAAGCCTAACCTTAAAACCTAAAGCCTAAACCATAGACCCTAAAGCCTAAACCCTAAACCCTAAACTAACACTAAACCTTAAGCTAACCCTAAACTTGAAACCCTAAAGCATAAACACTAAACCCTAAACCCTAAACCCTAAAATCCTAAACCCTAAAACCATAAACTATAAACCCTAAACCCTAAACCTTAAACTCTAGAATCCTAAAAACCTAAACTTAAATTAAATAAAACCTAAAAAAAACTAAACTTAAATAAAATAAAGTACTAAAATAATAGAAATACCTAAAACTAAACATAAAATTAAAATAAAATAAAAAAAAAATAAACTAAACTAAAATAAAGAAAAACCTAAACTAAACTAAAAATAAAATAAACCTAAGAATAAAAAAACCTTCATAAAATAAATAAAAATAAACTTAAACAAAAATAAAGTAAAACTAAATAAAACCTAAACCTAAAAAATCAACATAAAACTAAACCTAAAAATAAATAAAAAAATAAAACCTAAACCCTAAACTAAAAAAAAAAAACCTAAACCTAAAATAAAATAAAATAAACCTAAACCTAAACTAAAATAAATAAAACCTAAACCTAAACCATAAACTGAAGCTAAACCTAAACCTAAACTAAATAACATAAAATAAACTAAAGATAAATAAACATAGTAAAAAAAATAAACCTAAAATAAACCTAAAATGAAAACCTAAAACCTAAACCTAAAAAGAAAAAAATAATATAAACCTAAACTAAAAAATAAAGAATAAACCCTAAACTTAAAAAATAAAATAAAAATAAAACTCAACTCAAAAATAAATTTAAACCTAAACCTAAACCAATAAAATAAACTAAAAGAAAAAACCTAAACTAAAATAAATAAACAAAACTAAATGAAAATAAAAAATATACATTAATTAAAATAAAAAATAAAATAAACTAAAATAATAAACTAAATAAACTAAATAAACCCAAACCTATCGGTTTACTAAATTTTTTGAAAAAACCCATAAACCTTAAATCATAAACCTTAATCCCTAAACACTAAAATTAACCCTAAACCCTAAACCTATAACCCTAAATGCTAAAAATCCTAAACTCTAAACCTTATACCCTAAACTATAATCCTAAACCCTAAACCTTAAAAGCATAAACCCTAAAACCATAAACCCTAAACCATAAACACTACACCATAAACCCTAAACCCTAAACCCTAAACCATAACCCTAAACCATAAACCTAAACCCCAAACCCTAAACCTAAACCTAAAGTAACTAAATAAATTAGAAAATAGGTTCAATCTAGATCTGGCGAAGGAGGCGAAGGTGGAGTCGGCGGTTATCGCAATGGTGGTGGGGGAACTTGAGTTGCTGGTCAATATGAAGGTGGTGGTCAAAGTAGTGGTGGTTATGGAGGTAGGAGGAGCGACGGAGGTTACATCCATAGTGGTGGCAAGGGAGAGATCGGGGATATGATGGTGGATTCCATTACTCGAGAGGCCGGGGTGGTTCTGATGGGAACTAGACAAAAAGAATGATCCGATACATGTTGCTTTGGAACTGTGTCTTTATGGTAAAGATGGTTATAGTTATCTAGGTCTTTTTGCTCTATGAGTGCTCACTTTGATTTATGCCATCTATGTCTAGAAAACTTGGTGTGTTACTTAGTTGATGAAATAAAAAGAAATGTTGAATATGAATTTAATCTCGAAAAAAAAAAGACAAAACCCTAAACCCTAAACTAAAACTTGAACTTAAGACCAAAACCTAAACTCTAAACCCTAAACCCTAAACCCTAAAACTCCAAACCATAAACCCTAAATCAGAAACCCTAAACCCAAAACCTAAACCCTAAACCCTAAACCCTAAACTCTAAACCCTACACCCCAAACTTTTAACTCTGAACTCTAAACCCTTAACTAACCCTAAATCAAAAACCTAAACTAAAATAAATAAACTAAAATAAACAAAATAAACTAAAATAAACTAAAATAAACTAAAATAAATAAACCTAAATAAACTAAAATAAATAAATGAAAAAAAAACAAACTAAACTAAATAAAAATAACAAATAAACCTAGACAAAAATAAAAATGAAATAAATTAAATTAACTAAATAAACCTAAACCAATTGGTGTACTTATTTCTAAAAAAAACCTAAACCCTAAATCATAAACCTTAATCCCTAAACCCTAAACCCTAAATCTTAAAACTAACCCTAAACCCTAAACCTACAACGCTAAACCTACAATCCAAAACCCAAAACCCAAAACCCAAAACCCAAAACCCTAAACCCTAAACCTTAAACCCTAAACTAAAATTTGAATCCTCAACCTAAAACATAAACCCTAAACCCAAACCCTAAACCTAAATTCTAAACCTAACCTAAACCCTAAACCCTAACCCTAACTAAACCTTAAACCTAAACCCTAAAACTAAACTCAAACCTAAAACTATAATCCAAAACCTTAAATATGATAAACCCTAAACTAAACCCTAAACCTAACCCTATACCTAAAACCTAAAGAAACAAAACATAAACCCTAAACCTAACTAAATCCTAAACCCTAAAACCCTAAACCCTAAAACTCTAAACCCTAAACCCTAAACCCTAAACACTAAACCATAAATACCAAAAAAAACATAATAAAAATAAAACTTTATACCTAAACCTAAAGAAATAAATTAAAATAAAAACATAAACTAAAATAAATAAACTAATCTAAATAAAAATAAAAAATAAACTTAAATATAAATAAAAAATAAACTAAACTAAAATAAAAAAACCTAAACCTAAACCTAAACTAAAGCTAAACTTAAACATCAATAAAATAAAATAAAATAAATTAAAAATAAACCTAAACATAAACTAAAAAATAAAACCTAAAAATAAACCTAAAATAAAAACATAAAACCTAAACCTAAAGAAAAAAAAAATGTAAACCTAAACCTAAAAATAAAGAATAAACCCTAATCTTAAAAAATAAAATAAAACAAAACTCAACTCAAAAATAAATTTAAACCTAAACCTAAACCAAAAAATAAACTAAAAGAAAAACCCTAAACTAAAATAAATAAACCTAAAATAAATAAATAAAACTAAATGAAAAATAAAAAATATACATTAATAAAAATAAAAAATAAAATAAACCAAAATAAAAAATACCTAAATAAACCTAAACCTATCAGTTTACTAAATTTTTTATAAAAAGAACCCCTAAACCTTAAATCATAAACATTAATCCCTAAACCCTAAAACTAACCCTAAACCCTAAACCTACAATCTTGAACCCTAAAAAACCCTAAACTCTAAACCCTATACCCTAAACCCTAATCCTAAACCCTAAACCTTAAAAGCATTAACCTTAAAACCATAAACCCTAAACCATAAACACTACACCCTAAACCCTAAACCCTAAACCCTAAACACTAACCCTAAACCATAAAACTAAATCCCAAACCCTAAACCTAAACCTAAAATAACTAAATAAATTAGAAAATACATCTAAACCCTAAAACTTAATAAACTAAATATAAACCCTAAGAATGGGCGAGCCTTGAGGGCAGACATCATCAAATAGGTTCAATCAAGATCCGCAAGGAGGCTAAGGTGGAGTCGGTTATCACAATGGTGGTGGGGGAACTTGAGTTGCTGGTGGATATGAAGGTGGTGGTCAAAGTAGTGGTGGTTATGGAGGCAGGAGGAGCAATGGAGGTTACATCTATAGTGGTGGCGAGGGAGAGATCGGGATATGATGGGATTCCATTACCGAGAGACCAGGTGGTTTTGATGGGAACTAGAATAATCAAGATAGACCATCCGACATATGTTGCTTATGGAACTTCTTTTTATAAGAAAGACGGTTCTAGTTTAGGGTCTTGATTTGCTCTATGAGTGCTCATTTTTTATTTATGTCATTGCTTGTGTCTTACAAAACTTGTTGTGTTACTTAGTTGATGAAATAAAAAAAAAATGCTGAATATGATTTTAATCTTTGTTAAAAAAAAGACAAAACCTTAAACCCTAAACTAAAACTTGAACCCGAGACCAAAAACCTAAACTCTAAACCCTAAACCCTAAACCCTAAAATCCCCAAACCATAAACCTTAAATCGTAAGACCCTAAACCCAAAAACCTAAACCCTAAACCCTAAACCCTAAACTTTAAACCCTACACCCCAAACCTTAAACTCTAAACTCTAAACCATCAACTAACCCTAAATCAAAAACATAAACTAAAATAAATAGACTAAAATAAACTAAAATAAACTAAAATAAATAAATTAAAATAAATAAACTAAAATAAACTAAAATAAATAAACCTAAATAAACTAAAATAAATAACCTAAACTAAAATAAATAAATGAAAAATAAACAAACTAAACTAAATAAAATAATAAATAACCCAAAACAAAATAAAAAATGAAATAAACTAAATAAACTAAATAAACCTAAACCAACTAGTTTATATATAAAAAACCCTAAACCCTAAATCATAAACCTAATCCCTAAACTCTAAACTAAATCTTAAACTTCTCTAAACTCTAAACCTAAATAAAAACCTACAACCAAAACCAAACTAAACCTAAACACCTAAACCTAACAAATCCCAACCTAAACTTAAACCTAACCTAAACTAAACCTAAACCTAAACCCTAAATCTTAAACTCTAAAACCCTAAACCCCAAACCTAAAACCATAAACCCTAAACCCTAAACGATAAACCCTAAACCTAAACCCTAAACCATAAACCATAAACCTAAACTATAAATTAAACCCTAAACCTAAACCTAAACCCTAATCAAAGTTTAAATAAAACCATAAACCCTAAACTCGAAACCCTAACCCTAAACCCTAAACCCTAAAACCCTAAACCCTAAACCATAAATACCAAAAAACCTAAACCAAATAAAAATAAAACTTTATACCTAAACCTAGAAAATAAATTAAAATAAAAAACCTAAACTAAAATAAATAAACTAATCTAAATAAAAATAAAAAATAAACTTAAATAAAAATAAACTAAACTAAAATAAATAATAAATAAACTTAAACCTACTAATTTAATTAATTTATAAAAATACCTTAAACCCTAAATTCTAAACACTAAACCCTAAACCCTAAAACTAAATAAAAACCTAAACCTAAAAATAAACTTAAAAATAAATAAAAAAATAAAACCTAAACCCTAAACTCAAAAAAAAATCTAAACCTAAAATAAATAGAATAAAATAAATCAAACCTAAAATAAATAAACTAAACCTAAACCCTCAACTAACTAAAATAAAATAAACTAAAAATAAACCAAAACCAAAATTAAAAAAAACAAACCTAAAAATTAACCTAAAATAAAAACCTTAAATCTAAATCTAAAGTAATAAAGTAAAAACCTAAACTTAAACCTATAAATTAAAACTAAAACCTAAACCAAAAAAACTAAATCAAAATAAAACTAAATCAAAAAATAAACATAAACCTTAAACTAAACCAAAAAAATAAACTAAAATTAAAAAAACAAAATAAAATAAAAAAAACCAAAACTAAAATAAATAAACTAAACTAAATAAAAATAAAAAATAAACCTAAATAAAAATAAATAAAATAAAAGAAACTAAAATAAATAAGAAATAAACTAAATAAACCTAAATAAAAATATAATTTAAAATAAACTAAAAGAAAAAAAACTAAATAAACCTAAACTTGTTGGTTTACTTAATTTTAAAATAAAAAAACCCTAAACTCAATCCCTAAACAATAAATCCTAAACCCTAAACCCTAAATAATAAACACAAAAACTAAACCTAAACCCTAAACCCTAAACCCTAGAATGCCCTAAACCCTAAAAAGCCCTAAACCCTAACCCTAACCCTAAACCCTAAAGCCTAAACCTTAAAACCTAAAGCCTAAACCTTAAATGCTAAAGCCTAAACCCTAAACCCTAAACAAACCCTAAACCCTAAGCTAAACCTAAACTTGAAACTGTAAAAACACTAAACCTTAAAGCCTAAACACTAAACCCTAAACCCTAAACCCTAAAATCCTAAACCTTAAAACCGCAAATTATAAACCCTAAAATCCTAAAAACCTAAACTTAAACTAAATAAAACCTAAAAAAAAACTAGACTTAAATAAAATAAAGTAATAAAATAAAAGAAATACATAATCCTAAACATGAAAATAAAATTAAATAAAAAATAAAAATAAACTAAATCAAAATAAAGAAAAACCTAAACTAAACTAAAAAAATAAAAAATACCTAAGAATAAAAAACTTTCATAAAATAAAAAAAACATAAAATAAAAATAAAATAAACTTAAAACAAAAGGAAGTAAAAACTAAATAAAAACCTAAACCTAAAAAATAAACATAAAAATTAAACCTAAAAATAAATAAAATATAAAACCTAAACCATAAACTAAAAAAAACTAAACCTAAAATAAAAATAAAAAGAATGTAAACCTAAATTAAAATAAACTAAACTAAAATAAATAAAACCTAAACCTAAACCCTAAACTAAAGCTAAACCTAAACCTAAACTAAATAAAATGAAATAAACTAAAAATAAACCTAAACATAAACTAAAAAATAAATTATAAAAATAAATCTAAAATAAAAACCTAAAACCTAAACCTAAAAAGAAAAAAATGTAAACTTAACTCTAAAAGTAAAAAATAAAACCAAAACTTAAAAAACAAAATAAAAATAAAACTCAACTCAAAAATAAATTTAAACCTAAAGTTAAACCAAAAAATAAACTAAAAAACCTAAACTAAAATAAATAAACCTAAAATAAATAAACAAAACTAAATGAAAATAAAAATATAAATAAATAAAAATAAATATAAAATAAACTAAAATAAATAAAAAATAAGCTAAACAAATTAAATAAACCTGAACCTATCGATTTACTAAATTTTTTTTAAAAAAACCCCTAAACCTTAAATGATAAACCTTAAACCCTAAAACCTAAAACTAACCCTAAGCCTAAAACCTACAACCCTAAACCCTAAAAAACCTTAAACTCTAAACCATAAACCCTAAACCCTAATCCTAAACCCTAAACCTTAAAATCATAAACCCTAATCATAAACCCTAAACCATAAACAATACACCCTAAACCCTAAACCCTAAACCCTAAGCCCAAACCCTAACCCTAAACCCTAATCCTAAACCCTAAACTCTAAACCTAAACCTTAAGTAACTAAATAAATTAAAAAATAAATCTAAACCCTAAAACTTAATAAACCTAAACCAAAACCTAAACCCTAATGGGCATAACCTTGACGGCAGGAACATCACTGTCAAATAAGTTCAATCTAGATCTGGCGAAGGAGGCGAAGGTGGAGGCCACGGTTATCGCAATGGTGGTGGGGGAACTGGAGCTGCCGGTGGATATGAAGGTGGTGGTCAAAGTAGTGGTAGTTATAGAGGTAGGAGGACCGACGGAGGTTACAACCATAGTGGTGGCGGAGGGAGAGATCAGGGATATTATGGTGGATCCCATTACTCGGGAGGTCGGGGTGGTTCTGATGGGAACTGACAAACCGATGAACCCACCGACCGACATGTCGCTTTTAAACTGTCTTTATAGTAAAGATGGTTCTAGTTATTTAGGGTCTTTGATTTGCTCTATGAGTGCACATTTTTAATTTATGTCATCGCTTATTTCTTAGAAAACCTAGTGTGTTACTTAGTTGATGAAATAAAAAAAGAAATGTTGAATATGAATTTAATCTTTGTTAAAAAAAAGACAAAACCTTAAACCCTAAACTAAAACTTAAACCTTAGACCTAAAAGCTAAACTCTAAACCCTAAACCCTAAACCCTAAAAACCCCAAACCAAACACCCTAAACTATAAAACCCTAAACCTAAAAACCTAAACCCAAAATCCCAAACCCGAAACTCTAAACCTTATACACCAAACCATAAACCCTAAACTCTAAGCACTCAACTAACCTTAAACCCTAAACCCCAATCCTTAAACCCTAATAAGTTAAAAAGCTAAACCTATATTACATAAAATCTAATAATAATATAAATAAAAGAACATAAACCAAAATAAAATAAAATAAGCAAATAAAATCAAAACCTAAACTAAAACCTAAACCTAAACATAAAAAAGAAACTAAAATAAAAAATAAAAACTAAATTAAAATAAAATAAATAAAAACTTAAACAAAACTATAAAAAATAAAAAATATAACTAAAATAAAAATAAACCTAAAATAAAAATAAAATAAAATAAAAACTAAATAAAAACCTAAACCTAAAAAATAATCCTAAAAATAAAACTAAAAATAAATAAAAAATAAAACCTAAACCCTAAATAAAATAAAATAAACTAAAAATAAACCTAAACCTCGACTAAAAAATAAAACCTAAAATTTAACCTAAAATAAAAACCTAAAACCTAAACCTAAACTAAAAAAATAAAATAAAAACTTAAACCTAAAGCTAAAAATGAAAACCCTAAACCTAAAACCCTAAACCCTAAACCCTAAACACTAATCGTAAACCCTAAACCATAGCCCTAAACACTAAACACTAAACACCAAACCCTAAACCTAAACCTAAAGTAACTAAATAAATTAAAAAATAAACCTAAACCCTAAAACATAATAAACCTAAACCAAACCTAAACCCTAAATATGGTAACCTGACAAGAAGAACATCACCAAAAACAAGCTCCCTAGATTTGGTGATGGAGGTGAAGGCAGATGCGATGGCTAATCTGAACCTAAACCTAAACCATAAATAAAATAAAATAAACTAAAAATAAACCTAAATCTAAACTTAAAAATAAAACCTAAAACTAAACCTAAAAGAAAAACATAAAACTTAAACCTAAAAAAATAAAATAAAAACCTAAACCTAAACCTAAAAACAATAAATAAAACCTAATCCTAAAAAAAAAGTAAACTAAAAATTAAACCTATACCTAAACCTAAAAAATAAACTAAAATAAAAAACCTTACCTAAAATAAATAAACTAAACAAAATAAAAACAAAAGTACACCTAAATATAAATAAAAAATAAACTAAATAAACTAAATAAACTTAAATATACTAGTTTACTTAATTTAAAAAATTTAAAAAATTCAAAATATTAAAAGAAAAATACCCAACCAAAAAATTTAAAC